>JAJJWW010016911.1:0-60841 GCA_023531295.1 Papaver armeniacum | reverse complement strand
CAAAACAACCCTATTTATACAACAATTCTTTCCAAAAATCCCCTCTACACAACCCACAAATACACAATATAAAATTAAGGGTTTTTGTTCTTGAAACTCACCACTTTTCAAGACTCTTCCTTCAACAACCGCCACCGCACTTATCCTGATCTATTTGACTGATGTTGATGATGTAGAGGTCTGAAAATTCAGCCCTAGCTTTCACGCCTGACCTTGTCTTTGACTAACCCAATTTGTGACTACACTTCATTATAAACAGCCACCCTAACTTCATCATTTGCATGCCGATGTTGAGATGTTTCTGTAAAATCGATCCTAGCTCATCCTATTATTCAAAGCCTAGGGTTTAGTTGAATCGAGTGTATAGAAAGGCATAGAAAAAGAGCAAGTGGTCTGATAAGGGAAAGATGGTGATGGAGGTATGGGTTTAATAGATTTGACAAGTTAAAGAAATGGAGTAGACACAAAAATGGCCGACTGAGTTTTTGGGGAAAGACGAGCACAGAGAAGAAAATTTAGTTCTCGTGTATGAGATGGGATTTGGGAAGGTAATAGAATGGTTGTTCTGGTGTAAAGCATGAATACCCTGATTTTGGTATATGAGAGTGAAATTTGGACTTGGTTTATATGCACTTGAACTTAGGCTCATTGAGTTATTTGACTCCCATTGTTATACGACAACACAACTTTGATCCCTTGCTCTGAATGCCTACTTCTGCCCATTCATTATTCTCTCCAACAACCACTTTGCTCCATGTTTTACAACCCCTATTGTATTCATCTCCTGCCATGTACAAAATGAATAATTAGTAAGATTACTAATATAAATTTACTTTAAAGTACTTAGAGAGGCAGAAATATAAATTGGCATAAAAACATGGATAATACGCATTGTGTACCATAAACACCAACAAAATGATACGAAAATATACATTATTGGGCACCTATCGTGACCCCCAAACTGAATTTTGCTCGTCCACGAGTAAAACATAAAACCAAAAGAAAATTTTACCTATGCCACTGGTGCATGACAAAATATACCAAAAAGTTCGTAGAAAAATACAAGCTCGTAGATTCCATGAAATGTGACTCTGTTCAATTCGTTTTTAGCTCACAACAAATGGATATGTCATCTAGCTTTCAAAAGCACAATTCTAGCACTGAAAACAACTAAAGACATGTGATAAGAGTGTAAAGTGTATCTACACATGTTTATAGAATGACCCGAAGTTATGACCGCAATCGCTAAGAGATAGTTTTTAGGCTAAGAACCTCATTCCAAAGCCAAGCTAGCTGTCCGGCTTTACGAGAATTGTGAATGTTCACCTAAGAGTTGGTGATATTTCAGCTTACCGCATTGTACATCTGGCTATACCCTCCATTGCTTTATTACACGACACATAACAAAATAAAACATTGATTGCATATTTACATAGACTACTCTCTCATTTTAAGGCAAGAGAGAAACATTAACTTTTTATAATAACAGACAATGGATACCCTTTTTTCTTTTTCTTTTTTAAACAGATGATTCTTTTCTTTTCTTATAACTGATTTTTCAACTGAATTTTCATCTGACTTTGCAATAACAAGAAATACAAACATGACAAAACTTTACTCAAAAGCTCAAATATTATTACATGACACTTTTAGCAAGAGGCAACCATTTTCGATGCACCCTTGGTCAAATTCCAATTGCTTTCTTAACATATCCTCCACCTTCTATCCCAACCAACCAAAGAACAAGCTAGTCAAGTCTCATTCAGTATTCTAGATGATTGGCTAAATTACTTAATCGATAAAACACCCGCCTGAGGCCATACATGTATTGGTAGATCGTGCATGTGCAAGTTTCTTATCACCATGTGAATTGTGCTAGAATCGGGGTGCCTTATCATCTAGGCTAAGAATCCTAAGATTTTATATCATGCACATGTATCACGAGATCAAGGTAAGTGAGCTCAATTTTTTTTTTTCTTTCTAAAATGTTAACCATTCACAAGATTCAAACATATCAAATTGCTACAGATTAAGTTCATGTGATATCTACTCAATACCCCAAACCTATGTTAAACAGTGTCCTCCATGTTTCTAAGGATACACAAATTATAACATGTCATGAAGTTCATGAAAATAAAGAAAGGTTAGAGAGTACCGGATCCAAAAAGTGTTGCCAAACCCGATAATTGAGCAACGATGTAGATATCACAAACAAAACGAGAGATTATATACAAAGAAACACTAATTTGGAAACCGAAACAAAAAGAAAGCAAGGAGAGACAACGGAATTCTAAACCCGTGGTATGTACAAGGGGTGAACTAGTTCAATCCACATAGATGGGATCTTCCTGGCTCGGTTGTTTCAATTTCTGTGTGGAATTGGTTCAAGGAATGGCTTCAATCTTTGCCCATTGACCTTGAAGACGTTCTTTGTTGCTACGTCTTCGAGTTCTACAGCTCCATGAAGAAATATTGTTCTCACCAAGAACGGGCCTGTCCATCTAGAACGCAATTTACCCTTGGAAAAGATGCAAACGTGAGTTGTACAACAACTTTACGGCCAAAGGCGTGAATGACTTGCGCAAAATGCACTTGTCATGGAACACCTTCATTCTATCTTTGTACATCTTTGCACTGTCATAAGCATCATTTCGATTCTTCCAATTCATTCGGTTGGAGTTTCCTTTGAGTACCGCCTTATCAAGAGAAAAGTTAAGTTTCTTTATAGCCCAATATGCACGATGTTCTAATTCAACAGGTAAATGACAATGCTTGCCATACACAAGTCTGTAAGGAGACATGCCAATAGGGGTTTTATATGCTGTTCTATAAGCCCATAAAGCATCATTCAATCTCAAAGACCAATCTTTTCTAGACGGGTTAACCGTCTTTTCAAGAATATGCTTAATCTCCCTATTAGAAACCTCTACTTGGCCACTGGTCTGTGGATGGTATGAGGTTGCGACTTTATGAGTTATGCCATACTTGCGAACTAGTGACTCAAAAGACCTATTGCAAAAGTGTGAACCACCGTTACTGATGATAGCTCTAGGGGTGCCAAAACGAGAAAATATGTTTTCTTTTAAAAATGGAATTACCACCTTGTGGTCATTTGTTTTGGTTGCAATCGCTTCTACCCACTTAGAAACATAATCAACTGCGACAAGGATATACAATTTACCTTCAGAATTAGGAAATGGTCTCATGAAGTAAATTCCCCACACATCAAACAATTCCACAATCAAAATAGGGTACAATGGCATCATGTTTCTTTTAGAAATACTTCCTAGTTTCTGACAACGTTCACAGGCAATACAATAAGCATGACAGTCTTTGAACAACGATGGCCAATAAAACCCATTCTGTAAGACTTTTGCAGCAGTCTTCTTGGCACTGAAATGGCCTCCACATGCTTGGTCATGACAGAAAGATATCACATCTTTCTGTTCACTGTTGGTGACACATTTCCTAATGATTTGGTCCGGGCAGTACTTAAACAGGTACGGGTCATCCCAAAAGAAGTATTTAACTTCGGCCAAGAACTTAGAACGGTCTTGTATAGACCAATGCAAAGGCATTCTTCCCGTAACAAGATAGTTCACAATGTCAGCAAACCAAGGAAACTCAGATACAAGCATTGTTCATCGGGAAAAGATTCTCTAATAAGCAAGGAATCATCAAAAGACTCAACATTTAATCTAGACAAATGATCAGCAACAACATTTTTCGAACCTTTCTTATCTCGAATTTCGAGATCAAATTCCTGCAATAACAATATCCATCGGATGAGACGAGCTTTAGCATCTTTCTTAGAGAGAAGAAATTTCAGAGCAGCATGATCAGTGTATATGATGACTTTAGATCCTATCAAGTATGACCTAAACTTGTCCAATGCAAAAACAACAACAAGCAATTCTTTCTCAGTAGTTGAGTAGTTAAGTTGAGCATCATTAAGAGTTTTGCTAGCATAGTATATCACATATGGAAGTCTATCGACACGCTGTCCTAAAATAACACCAACAGAAAAATCAGACGCGTCACACATGATTTCAAATGGCAATTTCCAATCAGGTGGTCGGACTATAGCAACTGAAATTAGAAGAGTTTTGAGTTCTTCCCATGCACGCACACAAGCATCATCAAAAACAAAAGCAACATCTTTACCAAGTAGCTACAAAGTGGTCTAGAGATTTTATTGAAGTCTTTAATGAATCTACGATAGAATCCAGCATGGCCTAGAAATGATCTAACCTCCCTCACAGAGCGAGGTCGCGGCAAGTGCTGAATAAGGTCAACTTTAGCTTTGTCGACTTCAATGCCTTTTTCAGAGATGATATGTCCTAGAACTATTTCCGAGTCTACCATGAAATGACACTTTTCCCAGTTCAACACCAGATTCTTATCTTTACATCTAATCAGCACAAGAGTGAGATGTCTCAAACATTCATCAAAAGAAGATCCAAACACAGAGAAATCATCCATAAAAATCTCAAGAAAATCATCTATCATATCAGAAAAAATGCTCATCATACAGCGTTGAAATGTGGCGGGTGCATTACACAACCCAAAGGGCATGCGACGATAAGCAAATGTACCATAAGGGCATGTAAATGTAGTCTTTTCCTGGTCCTCGGGTGCTATGTGACTCTGGTTGTAACCAGAATAGTCGTCCAAGAAACAGTAATAACTATGCCCATACAACTTTTCTAACATTTGATCTATGAAAGGGAGAGGGAAATGATCTTTCCTTGTAACTGCATTCAACTTCCTATAATCAATGCAAACTCGCCACCCTGTGGTTACTCGAGTAGGAACTAACTTATCTTTATCAGTTTGAACAACAATAATTCCCCGACTTTTTCTAAGCACAACCTGAATGGGACTAACCCATTTGATATCTGAAATCGGGTATATGATACCCGCATCAAGAAGCTTAAGGATCTCAGCTCTAACAACTTCTTTCATGTTAGGATTTAGTCGCCTCTGCATTTCCCTAGATGTTTTAGCATTATCTTCAAGGTTTATGTGATGCATACAAACTGTGGGACTAATACCCTTAATATCTGAGATTTTCCATCCTAATGCTTCTTTATGCTCTCTAAGTACTTATAAAAGCTTACTCTCATGTTCTACATCTAAAGCAGATGAAATGATTACAGGCAAAGTATTAGAAGAACCCAAAAATGCATATTTAAGAGTATCAGGCAATGGTTTCAGTTCGAGCTTTGGTGGCTCAACAAGAGATGGGACAGACTTGGATTCAGAGAGTGGAAGTGGTTCCACTATAGCTTTCCATTTAGTCGTGTCCATGAGGGGTGCAGATTTAAGCAGAGAATTCACTTTACTTATGTATTCATCATCAAACAAATCCAAGTTGAAATTATTCAAGCAAGCATGCAAAGGATCAACAGACATGTTACTAGACAACGAATCTTGAACCAAACTTTCAATCATGTTGATTTCATGCACATCATCATCATCAAGATCTAAATATTGCTGGATAGCATTAAAAACATTCAACTCCACAAATATGTTACCAAATGACAACTTCAACACTCCATTACGACAATTGATAATTGCATTGGACGCGCCAGAAAGGACGTCCTAAAATGACAGGAATGTGACAGTCTGGGTTTTGCACAGGCTGAGTATCCAATACAATGAAATCCACAGGAAAATAGAACTTATCAACTTTAATCAAGATATCTTCTACCACACCACGGGGAATTTTGACTGACCTGTCCGCCAATTGCAGAGTTATAGGAGTTGCTTTTAACTCTCCAAGACCTAACTGCACATATACCGAATATGGCAGCAGGTTCACACTAGCCCCTAAGTCTAGTAACGCCTTATTGACCGTATGGTCACCTATCTTGCATGTGATTGTGGGACAACCTGGGTCTCTAAACTTAGGTGGAGTCTTGTTTTGAATGATAGAACTTACATTGTCAAAGAAGAAAGGCACGCTTATGCACATTAAGCTTTCGCTTTGTGTGCACATATCTTTCAAGAACTTAGCATAGCGGGATCTGCTTAATTGCCTCGAGAAATGGAATGTTAATGTTTACTCGCTCTGAACAATACCAATATCTCGTTATATGCGTTCCTTTCTTTTGTTTCTCTAACCTTTGAGGAAAAGGAGCTACAAAGCATTTGACGATAGAAACATTAACATCATCGAGATTTTTTTAGGTCTAGGTACATGCTCGATTGATTTTCAACAACCGGTGTATCATGCAATTGTGACTTAGACACAGCCTCACTCTTTTCAGGCATGCTTACATTGTTATCAATGACTTTACCACTACGAAGAGTGGTAACAGCATGTGCAGTTTCATTACAAGTAGACATATTTGCCTGAAATGTGCCTTTTGGGTTTTGTTCAGGCTGACTCGGAAACTTACCATTTTCCCTGTCATTAAGAGCATCACATATCTGACCTATCTTAAGTTCTAGACTAGTAAAACGTTGGCCAGTAGATTTCTGATTTTGCAAAATATTTTGGGTCAACAGACCGACACTTTCTTCAATGCTGGATAATTTCTTTTCAGAAGGATGTTGTGTGTATGATTGTACCTAGGGGTTTCTAGAATATGAATATCCTTGTATGTTACCTGATGCATCCCCTTGTACAGGGCCCTTGGACCATGAAAAGTTAGGGTGGTTCCTCCACCCTGGGTTGTATGTCTGTGAATAAGGGTTATGTTCTTGCTTTTGATACAAAACATGGGCTTGTTCAGGTCTAGACTCTTGAAATGCATGCAATTGTGGACAGTTATCAACAAGATGATCAGAACTATTACACGCAGCACAAATAGACATCTCTACTTGGTTACAAGAGGTAGAAGCAGCAGATTTTATATTTTTCTCCAGTTCTAAAGCCTCAACTCTTCTAGCCAAAATGATGCTATTTTAGCATTACCCTCAAAGGCAGACTCTATCTTATGGACACTATCCCTGTTGGTTAATTTCTTAGGTTCTCTAACAGACTCCCATTGCTGAGTTTTCTCGGCAACTCCATGTAGAAAGGTCCATGACTCGTCAGCACTTTTATTTGTGAACTCACCATTGCACATTGCTTCCACCAAGGATCGAGTGGCGAAATCCAACCCTTCATATAGAATTGTTGAGAGTCTCCACTGTTAGAAACCGTGGTGAGGACATTGAAGTAACAAATCATTGAACCTTTCTAGATACTTGGACAATGTCTCACCATCCATTTGAACAAAACTATTGATACTCTGACGAATGGTGGTTGTCTTGTGATTTGGGAAGAACTTTTTGAAAAATTCTTTCGTAAGATCATTCCAAGTTCTAATGGACTGAGGCCGCAAAGCATATAGCCAGGATTTGGCTTTTTCCTTCAAAGAAAAAGGAAACAAACGCAATTTTAGGGACTCTTCTGTCAACTGATTGAATCTGATAGTCCCAAAGATTTCCTCAAAATCTCTCACGTGGTGGTAAGGGTTTTCAGCATCAACCCCTCGAAACACAGGGAGCATATGGATCGTGCTCGCCTTTAACTCAAAATGACCAGCAGTTTCTGGTAAAACAATACAAGAGGGCTGGCTTGTCCTCGTGGGATACATGTAATCTTTGAGACTGCGGGGTTGAAAAATCTCGTCACCCATTGTCTCAGGTTGGTCAGGTCTTTCCTTGACAGACACGGGAATCTCAACTACGTCCTCTCGCTGAATTCTAACTAGGCGATTTGTTTGGTCTCTAAAAGTCACAATCATAGCCTAGATAGCACTTCAATTATGTTATAACAACCATTCCAACAAAGCACATCATAATTCAAAAACTCAGGGTCATATGAACGAGTATCAAGATTATGTGATCACAAAAACAAACACAATATTTTGCGCAGAGAGCACAATGAATTAACATTCATCTAGCAAGTAAACCACCCAAATGTCACAGGAATATACACAAAGTTGTTATAAGTAGCAGGGGATTGACAATGCTCAGCAAATAGTTTCATTTGCATGCAAGGGGGTGTATTATTCAAGACAAGGGTATTAAAGTTGAGGCACGATACCACCGGTATAAGACAGGGTTTAGGCACAACCAACAAAGCCTCGCAATCTTTTCTCTAGCCTTTAAGTTGCACTCGCAAGATCCTGGTACTGTTGAACTCAAAAGAGGAATTTCAAGATCTAAGTACGCGGGTAAAGCAAGGAAACAAAATAAACTACCGACGGTTAACAAACTAGAGTAACAAGACCAATGCTGTGTACCACACTGACAAACTAAGTTATCACTAATCGAAGGATCTGAACAAAATAAAATGGAGTTACATGAACAGATGGATTAAACAGAAAAGCTAAGATTTAAATAAGTATATATACAGCCTGCAAATGATTGTAAACAGCAGATGACTTTATATGTTACACTGAACACAGAGCTAACATTATTTTTTTCTATGACAGTGATGCAAGTGATGATAATGAAGCGGAACAGAATGAAAGTGGTCTGCAAAGACGATACAAGGATGTATGAAGTTTACAAACTAAACTACAGGATGCCACCAGAAGTTGTATGATACAGGATGCAGGTGAATTAGCTTGAAAGAAAAAGATAAGATACTGAATGTATTCACAGATGGATTAATGCTAAACAATTAACTACAATGGAAAGCTTCAGAATGTTATTAAACTACAAACAGAACTACTACAAAAGATCTAATATGATGAACAAAGTACATGGATAAGCTTATGATAATGCACTAACACAGAGTTACACTAAAAATGGAAGATGCAGATGTTTGAAAGATTAAAGTTATCACTGACAGAATGCAGATTATATAAATGGATGCCGCTAATTTACATTAGAAACGACTGAAAACAAGAAAATTACAGACACATATATACAAGGATCGATGTTTGAAAAATCAGTAAAGTGGAGCAAAAGAAGCAACTACACCGCTACCTTCAATCCCCGGCAGCGGCGCCAAAAACTTGGTAGGATTAGAAGTAAGAGATACCTACAATTAAACTGCAAGTGTACGGTGCCTTATTGTGTATAGTGCAAATACAGGTCGATCCACAGGGACAAGGTGGATATAGAGTTAATTCCAAAGTCTCACTAAAACTGATTTAAATTGAGAGTAACCAAAGGAGGGGTTTGCGTAGATACGACAAAGGTTATGAATGATTATACTACATAAACAATATTAAAATGCAATTAGAAGGCACTAGGGCAGTTGAATCCACTGCTTAACCTGCACTAGATAATTAAGTTATGGATTAATGAATAGTGGTGAAGATTCGTGTATGCCGCTTATTCAAGGTTATCTGAAGATGGATGACTAATCACAACTAAAGTGTTCATCCTAAGTAATAATTGTCTGATTAAAGTACAACTATTTAAAAGATAAATCAATTCATTTAAGCATGAGTTGCAAAGACAACAACATAGAATTGTTCCAACTACCTAGGTTGCATATAACAAACAAGGTGAAAGTAATATGTTGTAGTACAAAGATTAAATCTATCCTTAAGCAATTAAGCACAACAAGAACCAATTCATAACCAAAACTATCTGATGTTAGATTAAGAGTTTCATCTAAGCCCTAGCAAAGATGTTTAGAACATAGCTAATATAAAAACAGATGAAGCTTTTGATATTGATAAAAATGGAAAACACTTCTCCTTTTCAACCGAGTTCAACTAACTCATGTATTGGCAGATGGAGACAAGGACTGTGAGCTGGTTTCTACTCCTCACCCTTGCATGCCTTTACACAACAAAACAACCCCTATTTATACAACAAATATTTCCAAAAATCCCCTCCACACAACCCACAAATACACAATATAAAATTAAGGGTTTTTGTTCTTGAAACTCACCACTTTTCAAGACTCTTCATTCAACAACCGCCACTGCACTTATCCTGATCTATTTGACTGATGTTGATGATGTGAGGTCTGAAAATTCAGACCTAGCTTTCATGCCTGACCTTGTCTTTGACTAACCCAATTTGTGACTACATTTCATTATAAACAACCACCCTAACTTCATAATTTGCATGCTGATGTTGAGATGTTTGCAGAAAATCAGATCCCTAGCTCATCCTATGAGTCAAAGCCTAGGGTTTAGTTGAATCGAGTGTATAGAAAGGCATAGAAAAAGAGAAAGTGGTCTGATAAGGGAAAGATGGTGATGGAGGTATGGGTTTGATTGATTTGACAAGTTAAAGAAATGGAGTAGACACAAAAATGGCCGACTGAGTTTTTGGGGAAAGAAGAGCACATGAGAAGAAAATTTAGTTCTCGTGTATGAGATGGGATTTGGGAAGGTAATAGAATGGTTGTTCTGGTGTAAAGCATGAATACCCTGATTTTGGTATATGAGAGTGAAATTTGGACTTGGTTTATATGCACTTGAACTTAGGCTCATTGAGTTATTTGACTCCCATTGTTATACGACAACACAACTTTGATCCATTGCTCCGAATGCCTTCTTCTGCCCATCTGCAACAACCACTTTGCTCCATGTTTATGCCAACCCCTATTGTATTCAGTCTCCTGCCATGTACAAAATGAATAATTAGTAAGATTACTAATATAAATTTACTTTAAAGTACTTAGAGAGGCAGAAATATAAATTGGCATAAAAACATGGAGATAATGCGCATTGTGTACCATAAACACCAACAAAATGATACGAAAATATACATTATTGGGCACCTATCAGTCTTCCTCAAACGAATAATTTTTCAGTCATTTTCAATTTTTATAATTTATTATCCACGTAACAAAATCAAAAATTGAAAAGACGAGGGTACCCAAATATACCTCAAGCTAAAACTTTTCCACCTATAAGTCCTTTCCCCGAAAGTGATTGTCTATGGACAGAGTCGAGACAATATAACTAATCGGTTCACACTTCTTCTGATCGTCTATGGATACGAGATCGAGATAATACGAAAACAAGATAACTTGCGTGATTGACTATGGATAAAAGATCGAGACAATACAACAACGAAGTATGATTACTTGATAATAGGTTCGGACTTAACCAAACACAATAGCGGATTGATATCAAGTAAATAGGAATTAACGTTTGTGTATTTTACTTCTAATTATAATAAAACAATTATAATTGCGGAAATAGAAAAGTAAAAGACACAGCAAGATTTTGTTAACGAGGAAACCGCAAATGCGAAAAAACCTGGACCTTGTCCGAATGAATACTCTCGGATAAAGCCGCTATACAAAATCTAAACCAACTTCGTATAGTTGAGACCAAGCAACTAAACCTATAGTTCACCTAGTTCCGTCTGTATCTATGTGCCTCCAACTTGCAATAAGTCACACACTTGGAACAATTCCTTTGGTTCGTATTCCAAACAGTAAAGGAATAACAAATCTATTAGGTAACAACTCTTTTCAAACAACGTGATATGAGTTTGACAAAAGGCTTTTCCGTTTATCCCAATAAACTCCTTTGTCAGGTTCATAGATCAATCTATCAACAACTACCAAAGTGACTTTCTAGACTATGCAATCAATACTCTTAATCACAAAGAAACGTATTGATGTCGATCTACTCAACTAATCAATCAAGGTTATCACAAACATAAACCGATTATAATTGGATCCCCAGCCGATCAAGTTTTGTGCAACCAAAGATTATGAACTCAAATAAGAAATCTTCTTTGTCTTCAAATCTTCTTAGATCTTCAATAAACACCTGCACACAATCAACTTGAATCTCTTGTGATCAATCACACACAGAACAAAGTTTGTTAACAATGGATTATTGTTGAGGGGTGAATTTACTTCTGGTCCTACCCGTCCTAGCTACACCAAATGACCTCACTTTTCTAGGAATAGTAAGAGAGAGAGTTGTCTTTCCATTGTACCTTGTCCTTTCTTATATAGACTTTCCTAAAAGTCCCTCTTTTTATGTCATCATGACACATGTCATAAACCTTCTTAATTACCTTTAATGCCATTTCTTAGCATAACCTCCTCCTTATTCATTAATCCCTTCCTTCTCCTTCTTTCCTCATGGGACCTTTCTTGTTAGACTTGGGCTTAGTCCCCATCTCTTATATTGGGCTTACCTCTCCTTTTAAGGGTACCCTTGCACCCTTAAGGGGTATTTATTTTTCATGTATCAACATTAGTCCCCTGACTATTGGGTCAATTGTTAAATGACCCGATAGTCATAGAATCTTTTTTGAGCGCCTCCCTTTGTAGGCAGTTAAAATGGGGATTCCCTTCCTCTTTATTGACTCTATGATCATGGGCGACGTTTAACCTTTCATAGTGCAAATTTTCCATCTTCTTTTCAGTTTCTACAGGTTACTATTCCCTCTACATAACTACCACGTTCAGTCCCTGAGGATCTCTATATATAGAGTTGTCAGTTTGTTTTCCCCTTATCTTTCTTCTTCTTCCTTCCTCTCGAACACACCCATATACTCGCCATGTCTAGCAGTTCCGTCAGTATTTCGTCTGAAGAGTCCGATGAATCTGAAGGAACCATGAACGGGGGGTTCTGAGGAGACCGAATACTCGGAGCAAGATGAAATCCATCTACCTCCTCCAGTAGACGACAAATCATATACGATCGCGGAGTTTACTAGCGGGTCCAATCTGAAACGCGCGCTGCGGCTAAGGGAGCTCCATGAAGGTAAGCGCATTTTTCCTTTTGATGATGTTTTAGTCCCTCGCCTTTTAAACCCTCCTGTACAACCTTACCCTCCTTCCCCTGGGTGGCTTATGCAACCTGAGTCGGAGACTATGGATGCTTTTGCATTTAAAACGGTGACGCGGATGGCCATTCATCGCGGTGACTATGATCTTCCCATTATTGATATTCATTCCAAATCAAAAACCCATCTGGTATGGCCGCATTGGGCGTCCCACATACGCTCCCATCCTGGTCACGCGGCTACCCTTCGTAGGGCGGGTATTGACGAAGCTATAAACTCGTCTCTTAAGCGGGAAGTGAAGAGATGTAGACGCGACATAACACGGCTCTTTTGTCGCTGAGCTCCTCCTGTTCACACTCTTTTTACGTCGTGGGGAGAAGCAACCATCGTTCTAGAGGATGTAGTCGCCCTTACAGGGTTACCTATCCACGGTAGTCATTCATATGATGAAGCGGCTGTCTATGGAGCACTGAACGACGAGGATAAAACGTTGTGCGCTTATATGCTGAAATGCAAAGATGATTCCCGTCGGGAATTGGTGTGGAAAGACCATGTGCCATCAAAAAAGGACGAGGACAAGCAGGTTACTGGCGCGGGAAAGAAAGGGGCGCCTTCATCTGCCGTGAAGGGGAAGGCTAAATGGGTTGAGGAGAAGAAGACTCATTCGACGCGTCCACCGGGTGAGCGATTACTGACTAGCTCTATACACGCGTATGAGGCAATTCACGGCTCATCTTCTCCAACAGAGGTCGGTCCTGAATGGGTTACCAAGACCAACCGTCGTGCTTCCTTTCCTCTTTGGCTCAAGTATTGGGCTCCGCGGATAGTAGACGAAAAAGTTCTTCCCCACCAAGCGAAAAGAGAAAAACCCTCGCGCGGAGTTGGCCGCTTTCATTTTGTTTTGGCTTTGTCATGATGTGTTTGAATACAGTTCCCAGGATACCATCAAGGGTGAACTCGTGCCGATGGCGGTGTTGTCATCTTGTGGCATCTCTTTCCCACTCGCGTCGATGTTCCTAGGCGGCTTGTATCGCCATCTAGATTTGTTCTGTCAGGACCTTCAGACAGTGGGTTCGTCTCACAAGTTTCAGACTTATATCCCGGTTTCCTTCATGCAAGCGTGGTATTGGGAGCATGTTCCTCCATGCATGCCTGATCCTAATGAACTAGCGATTCACTGCGAGGAAGATGTTAGACAAGACGATGGCTCAGTTAAGAAGGTTCCCGTTGTTTATGGCTACCCGCGGATGGCTCTTTGGAATCTTAAGGGGAAAATTCCCAAGAGCGATATTGTCAAGCATTTGGACGTGGCTAAAGACATTGCACAATTTCCTTACCAAGACGGTCGATCGGGTCCAGCGCATTATGATTTCACTGCGCCTTTTGACACGGAGTTAGACTCGGCAAAGATTTTGCCAGAGGAGGATTTTGATTTAGTGATGGGTGTGTTGCCTGGATATCTCCCTGGTTTTTATGCTGGCAAGTTTATCGCTATGTCCTACAACCCTGATCGTGCAGCTCGGCAAGTTGGGTTTGATCAAGGGGTTCCTCATAGGTTCCCTCCTTCGGGAAGCTCTGATATAGGGGATATCATCGCCAGTTTCGATTGTTTTTTCTTCAAGGGAGCGACCCGTCTATCTGATCGGGGAATCAACTTTTCATTCAAATAGCCTGTTCCCACGCGCCTTTTGGCAGTTACCAAAGGAGCCCATGAGTACCATGATTTCTTACGTCGTCGGGCTTTGAATTTTCTTTTGCGTGAGTCGTCACATCACCGTGACCTATCTGCTCAAGACCTCCAAGTACTCCATGCATCTGGTCGGATCAAACTTGATGATGCCGTAGCTGCTGAGCATCGTCTTGTTCCAGCCAATAAAGGTCGCCCCTTGGAGCCTTTAGTGACTTCTTGGGCTCCTCCCGAGGATCATGAGCCTGCCAAGTCGAAGAAGGGATCGTTTTCCGATCATAAGCCTCCGCGGATAAATGTAAAAACGTCTGTTAATCCTTTGCCTCAGGTACTTATCATTCTTTTGTTTTACATTCGCATGTTACTTATTGTCGTGTTCTTTCTTTTGATAAAATTGGTGGCGTGAATTACTTTCTCAGTTCCTCATTCCAATCGCGTGGGGTGGAAGGCGTCTTCTTATGTAATGGAAGAGTACCTAAACATGCCTGAGAGTGATTGGACTGAGAAAAGCCTTGCAAAGAAGGATAAGCGAGAGGAGGCCAAGTTGTCTGGCCCGCGCCCTTGTTCTTCTGCTAATGTCTCGTCCTTACAACCTCAGCAGGGTCATCGGAGGAGCATGTCACATCCTCCTGGGAGCGCGAGTAGCAGTCCAACTCCTTCATTTGTAGACCAATTATGGGATATGGGGGTCATCCTTCCGAGGGGGACTGGTTGGGTATCTCCGCGTCTTCATATATCGTCAGTTCATCCTCTTCGGGCTGATACCGTCTGTGCTAGGGACAAACTTCCAGTGTCTCCTAGTGCCGTTCTGTAATCAATGAGCCCATCTGGGTCTAGCTGGTCAGTTTTTGGTGGGTCCTCATCCCACGTGGCATTAACCGTTAATGATCCTGCGGGTAACCTCCTATTTAATACATGTCTTGGTTTTTATCATTCTTCTTTTATCTCTCTTTCTCCCTCTCTCTTCTCTTTTTTTTTTTTTTTTTATAAATCTAAGTTGTTTTTCGTAATGGTGCTCATATCTCATTTTTGAGGCTCCGCTAGTGACTCTGAGTCGTCTTCCAGTTCTTCTGCATCACGTCCTAAGCCCGTTGATATCTTGCCAGACTCGTCGATTCCTGAGGTTAGTATATTCTTCTCCCCCACCCCCTTTTTTATATATTCTTGCTCGTTTGTTTGTTCCTTTTTTGCTAAAGTTTCATTCCTGGCGCTAGGATATGGGTAAAAAGCGCAAGGAGACTGTCAAGCCTGATACAGACGGCGTGAGGCGCATAGTCCCTAGTGGCGATGGTACTGTTAAACGCGCTCAGATGGATGGTAGTGGTTCCTCTGCTCATCCAAAGAAGCAGGCTGATGTTCATGTTTTTGACATGCCGCCCACCTCTGTTGAGTCGGAGAGCTCCGGAGGCGCGCAGCTTTGCTTTCCTTCGGTAGTGAGTTCTGCCGAAGCTGGAGTAGATCCTGCCACACACACTCTTGTCCACAACTTTTAGGTTCCTAATGTTTTTTCCACTACTTATAAAGATATTGTGGAGCGTGATGGTGGTCACATGGCGAAGGCGGGTCTCCTGGACGTTCACGTTTTGTGCTATATGACTAAGAATCTATTGGAAATTGCCGACCGACTGACGCGTATAGGGGATGATCCTGTTGACGCGGTGACAATGCGCGGCTGGGAGACTACCGTCCGGTCCTCCCTCAACGTTCAGTTTCCAATCACGTGGTTGGAAGAGTTGCTAGCGAAGGTGAAGAGTCGTAACGACCCTTGTGGCCGGCTTACGAGTCAAATATCTAGGCTGGAGGGGGGGCTGGAGAAGCGCTCCGAGGCAACCACTAGTAAGAAGGAGGTGCTGAATCTATTGTTTGCTGATGTTGGAGTAGCCAACGATGAGGTGTTACGGGCTGAGACCGCGGAGGCCACGGTTCGCGCAGAGCTTGAGGATAAGCGTTAGGAGTTGGCTAAGCTCTAGTCTGTTTGAGGCACTTTCTCTTTGTGTTGTCTTTCCCTTCGTTTTTCTTTGGTTATGTTGGACTTGTGTGTTGTTGTTTTTTTTTTTTTCTGATGGTGTGTTCATGTTGTTTTTTTTTATTATTAATCGTGGGATATTGGTGTGGTGCCTGTTTAATTATTAATTTGTTAGCGTTTTTCGTTATTCTTGGTTTCATGCTGCATCAACTATTCATAATTTTATTCTCTTATTATTGGGAAGGTGTATGAGGTTGGGTGAGCGTTTTTGCGACGCGCTTATTACTCCCTTTTTTTTTTAGAAGTACGTCGTTGAATCGGTGCCTACTCCCCCCCCTTTTTTTTATTAGAAGGGAGCGATGGGGTGGGCGGGCGTTTGTGGAACGCGCCCCCTTCTTTTGTATCAGAAGGGAGCGGCGGGGTGGGAGGGCATTTATGGAACGCGCCTACTCCCCCTTCTTTTTATCAGAAGGAAGCGGTGGGGTGGAAGGGCGTTTGTGGAACGTGCCTACTCCCCCTTGTTTTTATCAGAAGGAAGCGGTGGGGTGGAAGGGCGTTTGTGGAACGCGCCTTCTTTTCCCTTCTTTTTTATCAGAAGGAATCGTTGGGGTGGGTGGGCGTTTGTGGAACGCGCCTATTCCCCCATTCTTTTATCAGAAGGAAGCGCTGAGATGGGCGGGCGTTTAGGGAACGCGCCTACTCCCTTTTTTTTTTCTTTTTTCAGAAAGGAACAGTGGGATGTTGGGAGTTGGGTGAACGCGCCTTCACCCCCTTTCCGATTCTTTTTATTTTCGTGACCTTCTGTAGAATTGTTAGTTGATTGAGTGTCTTCGGCAGTCTTGTAGTCTTTTTTATAAACTTGTCAGCTTGTTTGGGCGTTTCCGGCCTCCCTTTGGTTTTCGTAGATTTGCCATCCGACTGGGTGTCTTTGGCATTCCCGTAGTCTCCTCGTAGGTTTGACAGTCGGTCTGGTGCCTTTGGCGTTTCTTTGACAATTGTGAGTGTCGGCCAACCAGGCGCCTTTGGAATCCCCGCGACCCTTCGTAGATTTGTCAGACGATCGGGTGACTTTGGCATTCCTGTGACCTTTTGTAGATTTGTCAGCCAACTGGGCGCCATTGGCATTCTCAGAGCCTTTTGTAGATTTGTCAGTCGATCAGGTGCCTTTGGCATTCCTGTGACCTTTTGTAGATTTGTCAGCCAGCTGGGCGCCATTGGCGTTCCCAAAGACTTTTGTAGATTTGTCAGTCGATCAGGCACCTGATAGGGTGTACAATACATCCTATTTACTATCTATTGTTTATGCTTTCTTTGCTATTTTTCTTGTAAATTATGTATTTTACGCTTGTTTTGAGTTTTATAGCTACTTTGGAGTCGCACGGAGGAAAAAAAGAAGAAATCACCCAATATGAGCCAAAAGGGCAAAAAGGTCATTTTACAATTGATATATGGAGCTCGCTTTAAGGTTAAGGGGCAACCCAATTTGGAGGAGTTCTAAAGCCAAGGCCCACCAAGGCTAAAGGGGTTGTCATTCAAAAACCCCTTATCATCTACCAGTGGGTGTATTTATCTGTCTTATCTCGGGGTGGATAAATCCGACTCAATCCAACCCTAAATCGAGAAGAGGTTTTTTCTTTCTCTTCTATCACTCATTTCTCACCTGAACCGAGAGAGAAGAGCAGTCATGGCTGCCGTTACTATTCGAGAGCCAGAGAAATTGAGAGAGCAGAATCGAGGGAGAATCACAGAGAGAACCGAGTTTACTGTTGCCATTAATGGTGTTCTTGAAGTTCGGTGAAAATGGGTGTCGCTGCTGAAGAAATTAGGGTTCTAATTTGAAGACGAAAGAGATGGGTTTGTAGTTAATTGAGTTTCGCTGGTGGATCAAGGAATTGGTAAGGTTCTAAATGGGTTTCGAGATCGAATGGCGAGATCGTATGGTTCAAGTCGAGAGTGACGAGAAGAATACCGTGGTGTCGACGGAATAAGGAGCCGAGCTCGCGGTTTGTTGGCAAAGGATGATGATGGACTGCTGCTGTGAAGAAGATGGAGTTGCAGATGTAATTGAAAGGTGAAATCGAAAGAGAAGATTAAACTCGAGTCAGCAATTTTGTGTATTTGGTTGATGGTGCTTTGTTGTTGTGATGGTCGAGGTAGATCGAGTTGATGTTGTCATCAATGGAGAAGCCGATAAGGAAGAAGGAGAAGACAATGATGGAATTGCGCTTAGATGTATGTTTAGGATGTCACAGGGAGAAGAAAATGGCCCAAATTATGGCCGGAATTGTCATGAAACGAGGAAACTCGTCTCATCTCCTTCTACCGAGTCAACTCTGATTTACTAAACCCGACTCGGAACTCACCGAGTAAGCCAAAGCACCGACTAAGACAAGCCGACTCGAGGAGTCGATCGCTTCTTCGCCTTGACCCCGCTGACTGACTGGCTTGACTTTTTGACTCGTTAGTCCTAACTAAGGATTCGATCGGAATATTCCGTCGAATATACCAAAGGACGGTGAAATTTTCAGTGGCCTGGTATGACGGATTCCGGTCAAATTCCCACTATAATACTGCTTTTCCCGGCAGCCAAAAATTCCCGTAATTTTCTGTGGACTTCTCTCATGGGTGTGAAGACTTGACTAGAATCTGATGGAGAATTGGGCTCAAATTTGGAAAGAGAAGATGGAAGAGTTGAGAAAGGCTTGGATTTGGAAATTGAATTGCTGAAGGAAAAGGATTCTATTCCTTGGAAGATTTGGAGAATATTGAAGCCTATAAATAGAGAAGTTTTCTATATCTTTTACACATCTTTCTATACACACAACACTTGTGTTTTTGCATTCAATTCTTCTTCTTAATTATTTGTGTGAACTTTGAAAATTCTCCTTTTAATTATTTGTGTGAATTTCAAAAACATGAGTAGCTAATTTTCTTATTGATTGAGGATGAATTCCTAGTTCTTAATATATGGTTTGAGTTTTGTTTCAATTCTATCTTGAGGTTTTTCACATGATTATCGATTGTTTTTACTAATAGGAATGTTTATTCATTCATGATTGATTGATAGATTGTTTAGAGTGCACGCTAAATTGATTTGTTAATTTGATCTAAAGCTAGTGAAAGTTATGGGATAAGTAATCGTTTCTTGACTCTTTACATAAGTAGCAAACACGAGACCTTGCGGAGGGATTCCGTGGAGCAATTGTGTGTGAAAACAACGTTAGCAAGTAGACCTAGATCTAAGAGTCTAACTACTAATATTGACCTAATAAGTTCATAAACCTTAATGCGTTTATTTAAATTACATCTAGAGTGATCTACTACTAGGTGGTTTGGTAAATAGAATCCCAGAGTCGAGAACTTCCGTATCCCAAGATACAAGGGATTTAGGGGTTTAGCACCGATCTAGTCGCTTTACCTACGGTTGGTGATAATCATGTGACTAATAACAAGTAGAAAAGAACATAACTTGAATCATTGTTTTGCAACGGGAAGGATTCCTTGATCTTGTCTCTCTTATTGCTTTCAACTTTGTCTTTTAATTGCTTTGTTTATTTTCTTTTGCTTTTTACACCCCTTTCGTGACAATTTTTACAACTAGAATATCTTGCTCCTCGTGGGAACGAACTTGACTTCCATTATATTATTTTTAATTGAGTGGAAATAAGATATTAATTTGATTGCACCTACGACACGCATCAGCACCTTTGGCATTCCTGTGACCTTTTGTAAATTTGTCAGCTTAATCGGGCGCCCTTGGCATACCCGTAGCCTTTTGTAGATTTGTCAGTCGACCAGGCGCCTTTGACATTCCTGTGACCTTTTGTAGATTTGTCAGCTTAATCGGGCGCCCTTGGCATACCCGTAGCTTTTTGTAGATTTGTCAGTCGATCATGCGCCTTTGGCATTCCTGTGACCTTTTGTAGATTTGTCAGCCAACCGTGCGCCTTTGGCATACCCGTAGCCTTTTGTACACTTGTCAGTCGATCAGGCGCCTTCGGCATTCCTGTGACCTTTTGTAGATTTGTCAGCTGACCGGGCGCCTTTGGCATACCCGTATCCTTTTGTAAATTTGTCAGTCGATCAGGCGCCTTTGGCATTCCTGTGACCTTTTTCATCACATTGCATACAAATTCCAAAAAGAATTTTATTCTTACCGTAGAAAGAGAGAACTGTTTACAATTTATAGATCATTTTCCATACTCTACTCTTCCCTTTGCTTTAGTGGCGAGGAAAGGGGTCGCGTTCAATCGCTTTTCTATTCACCTCGAGCTCTCCAAAGGCGCGCTTCCGTTCGAATATGCTCCTTATAGCGAAGCACTCTTCCGTCGGGTGTCCTAACCTCCGATGATAGTGATAGTATTTGGTCGCGTTCTTATCCATCTTGTTGACGTCTACCACTGTCGGGGGCAGTTGGATTTCCTTTCCCGTAACCCATTGGTCCAGTAATTCGATTGCGCGTTCTCTGCTGCAAGGCAGTGGTGGTGGTGGGTTCGAGTCTCGCCTATCCCATCCGTTTCTCCCATGGCTCCCGTTAGTAGTTTGGAATTGGTCCCTCTTCTCCATGTTAATATTGGGTCTTACGTTGCGTGGTGCCTCGGATGCGGTACTAACTGTGTAGCTCCAAGCAAAGTCTATATGTGTTTCTTCTACGCAATCAGCGATCCTCTCAGCTGCTTCTTCTAGCTCAACGAAGGTCTGGAACCTGAAATTGATCAAGCTTCCCTTGAAAGCTGGAATCATTCCTCGCACACAGATTTCAACAAGCGTTCCCTCATTGATGTCTTCATGACAATCTAATGCCAAGCATCGGAACCGTAAGATATACTTTCCTATTTCTTCTCCCATCCTTTGTGCGCTCTTGATCAAGTCTATTGCCGTGATTTTCCTCTTGGCTGAATAGAATTTGCCGAGAAAAAGTGTGGACATAGCTGACCAAGAATCCACGCTTTCTATTTTCAAGTTGTCATACCATGTGAATGATGTACTTGTGACCGATTTGGGGAATTCCTTCAAGCACAATTTTCCATCGGAAGCTCTATCATTCATTGTTGATAGGAATCGGCTGAGATGCTCCCGTGCGTTCCCCTGTCCGTCGTATGTCTTGAATTTCGGAAAAATGTAATCCTCGGGGTATTGGTATTCTCGGATGTGTGCTGGGTATGGGCTGCTTACACGACAGTGGTTGTCTTGTTTTACCACGTGATAATTTTTCTCCAAGTATCTCGCCATTTCTTCTTTTAACATCGCCGTTTGTCTTGTTGCTTTGGTGTTCCCCGCATTTTGTTGCTTCTTTGGGTGTGTTTTGTCCTGCTATCACTGCTTGTGCTATCCAGTCTTCGAGCTCCTACCTTCATTGTGAGCGCTCGTCTAGTTCCTTTTGCATGTCTTGCAAAGCTGGTGGCGTGGGTTTTGGTAGCTGGATCACTCGCGTATTCTTATCTTGTGTCACTACTATCTCTTTGTTTTGGGGTTTATGTCCCGTCACTTGTTTGATAGCATCCTGGACTAGGAGTTCTTCTTCGCTGTCATCATCTTCCATAGACACCTAATTGAGGTTGATAGGTTGATTGGTCGCTTGGTTTCCCATCGCGCCTGAGCTAGCGCTTTCTAAGTAGGTCATGGTGAGCTAGGCACGAGCTTCCGGGTGTGGTCGCCAAATGTTGAGGGGTGAATTTATTTCTGGTCCTACCCGTCCTAGCTACACCAAATGACCTCACTTTTCTAGGAATAGTAAGAGAGAGAGTTATCTTTCCATTGTACCTTGTCCTTTCTTATATAGACTTTCCTAAAAGTCTCTCTTTTTATGTCATCATGACACAGGTCCTAAACCTTCTTAATTACTTTTAATGCCATTTCTTAGCATAACCTCCTCCTTATTCATTAATCCCTTCCTTGTCCTTCTTTCCTCATGGGCCCTTTCTTGTTAGACTTGGGCTTAGTCCCCAAGTCCCCATCTCTTATACTGGGCTTACCTCTCCTTTTAAGGGTACCCTTGCACCCTTAAGGGGTATTTATTTTTCATGTATCAACAATTATCACAAGACGTCTTTAGATCTACAAACAGTCTAAAGATCCCCGTCAAACTTCGATCTAGTTTGAGTGAATCTTATATCAGAAGAGAAGATTCTCAAGCATAAACAAACTAGGTGCAATCAAAGTTCAACAACCGTTAGTCAATCAAATCAATCGAAAACTAATAATAAATTGCAATTATCTAGTTTCCCACCAACGGTACTCGAGAGCTTCCCAATCCCAAAGAAGTCTTTAAAACGAGCGGTCGTAAGAGATTTTGCCTAATTAGGGTACTTTCCTCTCCGAATAGACGGCTCCACCAGTAACATAACAACAAGGTAGTTTTGCTGGCTCTGAGGATTAGTTTGCTCGAAATGCAAACTTCAATATTTATAGACCAAGGAAGTTTGTACACCAAGGAATTTCCAAAACCGAAATATTGTCAAGATATGCAATATATTTCCAAATTTGGTTTTCATAATTCCTGGAAATGCTCTGTCCAAATTTTGACCGAAATCTCAGTAGAAAATTCCAATTAGTAAATGCACATTACCAATTTTTATTTTCTAAATATATGCATTTTAATTGCTGGAAATTAAAAGCATATAATAATAAAAACCTTAATTAAAAGATTCTCAATTTATTTCGATCCGGGATTCTCCTTTAGCTATTAAGGAATATCTTTGAACAATAAAAGATAAGAGTTATTGCACATGTTCAAAGTATGTCGACATCTTTACTTTGTAAATCCTTTTTCATATTTACAATCTTTGAACCGATTTTCCACACTTCCAAACAAGTTTAGAATTGGTTCATCTGTCTTCCAAGAAATATGTGATTGATTATCCTATCAAATCACCATTAATGGGTTTCACGGTTCTACCAAAACAAGTTTCGGTTCTACCTCCATGTGGGTACTAGGATCGGTCACACTAGCTTTCCAAAATTTGGTTGACTAGGTACTAGGATCGGTTACCACATAATTATGGTATTTAACTTGTATTTGGTTGCACAAGTCATAGGATCGGTTACCAATTACTAAGACTTGTTGAACTTCTTACAAGGATCGATTCCATACACTTGTGATCGGTTCCACCTCTTACTAGGATCGGTTCTCCAATGTCTAGAGTTGGTCATACCAATTTCAATATATCGATCATACCATCTCAGGTGATTACTTAAGATCGGTTTCACTAATAAAAGTCATACCAATACAAAAGTCAAGCCTTGTGAATAGTTTTACCAAGATACATAAACAAGTTATGAGCGGTTATACTAAACACACATATTGGTAATCTAAAGATTTGCAATGAATAACAATAGCAATAAGCCTAGCGATTTCCCTTTCGATTCACAAAACAAGTTTATGAATTGTACTTCCTTTAAACGAATGTATAACAATACCAATAAGCCTAGGACGAAATATTCACCCATACCCATACATAATCACAATAGCATTCATACGATTATGTCGATGTCTTATATACGAAGTTCAAAAGATAGACGTTATGCTTCATATTGTAATTCCTTAATACTATGTCTAACTAGAGTATAGTCATTCACAGCTTCGCAGTTATGTTTTCAATATGCACGACTTGAAAGATATGTTAGGAATGAAACAGTTCAAGTCAAATATTATTAACCTCAATAGGAAGGATGATGTCGTCCTTAGGCCTGTCAATATATGTCCGATATCCGGAATCCGTTTCCGAGTATTCGGGATCCTATAGGATTTTATCCGTTTTATCGGATATCGGATACGGATATTTATCGGATATTTCTTCCTTAACGTATCGGAATCGGGTTAGGCTTTATCCGTTTGGTTAATATCCGATATCCGATAGAACATGGATTTATTTGTGATTTACCCTAACCATATTTGTGATTTATTCGTGATTTACCCTAATATCTGATATCCCATACAAATATCCGATATCCGATTTGAAATGTTTGAAAAATTGAACTTAAATTTCAATTATGAACATGTTTTTAACATTTTTTTTCAGAACCGGATATTATCGGATAAACATCCGATATCCGATAGCTTAGCCTATCGGAATCGATATCTGATTTTGATATCCGATAGGATATTATCGGGTATCGAATATCCGATAGTGCTTAACCTGTCGGATATCGGATTTCTAAATATCCGACGGATATTCTTCCATTGACAGGCCTAGTCGTCGTTGTAGCTCTTTACTTCTTCACATTCTTCAAGTCTTCACGTAATACTTGTAAGTCTCATATCCTAGTAACTTTCTAGCTTACCTATACGAAGTTGACTCTAGTAAATAATCAAGCGACTCTTTAAATGAGTTTTTGATGCGTGTCGTAGGTGCAATCAAATTAATTCAATATTTCCACTCAATTAAAAATAATATAATGGAAGTCAAGTTCGTTCCCACGAGGAGCAAGAGATCTTAGTTGTAAAAGTTGTCACGAAAGGGGGGTGTAAAAAGCAAAATAAAAATAAACAAAGCAATTAAAAATTTAAAATCGAAAGTTGAAAACAATAAGAGAGACAAGACCAAGGAATCCTTCTTCGTTACGAAACAATGAATCAAGTTATGTTCTATTCTACTTATTATTAGTCACAAATTATCACCAACCGTAGGTAAAGCAACTAGCTCGAGTGCTAAACCCCTAAATCCCTTGTATCACCGGGACACGGAAGTTCTCGACTCTGGATTCTAATCACCAAGCCACCTAGAATTAGCTCAACCTAGATGTAACTTGGCTCATGCATTAAGTTTTGTGAATTTCTTAGGTTGATATTAGTAGTTAGACTCTTAGCTCAAGGTCCACTTGCTAACGTTGTTTCTACACACAATTGCTCCACGGAATCCCTCCGCAAGGTCTCGTGTTTGCTACTTATGTAAAGAGTCAAGAAACGATTACTTATCCCCTAACTTTCACTAGCTTTAGATCGAATTAACAAATCAATTTAGCGTGCACTCCAAACAATCTATCAACCAATCATGAATGTCTTTAAGATCATTCCTATTAGTAAAAACAAACGATAATTATGTGAAAAACTTCAAGATAGAATTTGAAAACAAAAACTCAACTCATGTTAAGAACTAGGAATTCATCCTCAATCAATAAGAAAATTAGCTACTCATGTTTTTGAAATTCAAATAATAATAATTAAAAGAAGAATTTTCAAATTCACACAAGTAATTAAAAAGAAAAATCTTAGAAAAGCAAGCAAAAACACAAGTGATGTGTGTGTAGAGAGGTGTCTAGAAGTTGTAGAAAACTTCTCTATTTATAAGCTTCAATATTCTCCAAATCTTCTAAGGAGTAGAATCCTTTTCCTTTTGCAATTCAATTTCCAATTCCAAGCTTTTCTCAACTCTTCCACCTTCTCTTTCCAAATTTGAGTCCAATTCTCCATCCAATTCCTAGCCCAAGTCTTCACACCCATGAGAGAAGTCCATAGAAAATTGGAAATTTTGGCTCGCGGAAAAGCGGGATTATGGCCGGAAATTGGTCGGAATTGTCGCCGGCCGCTGAAAATTTTGTCGCCGAGAGAATATTCGACGGAATATTCCGTCCGGTCCTCAGTTAGGACTAACGGTCAAACGGTCAACCGTCACCAATCCGTTAGTCGGCGGGTCAAGTCGATGAGGGAGTCGGCTATGAGTCGGGCCATCGAGTGGTCTTAATCAGGTGAGTCACCGAGCTGGATCGGGTTGAATCGCCGATTTCGAGTTGATTCGCGATCAATCCACTTAAGGCCATTGCACACTTGACAGTGCCAAGCTTCTCGCCGCTTGCACATCTCGACTTTGTACTCTCTCTGATTCCACCGCATCGCCTCATTGCATCACATTCTCATTGCAGCAACACATAGCCCATCGAATCTTCTCCTTGTACACCCGCGGCACCAGTTCAATGTTGGCTGATTGCCACAAGCCCCAATCCAGGCCATCACTAGCTCGGCCTTGCTGCTCATATTCCATCACTGCAATACATTCATAACTCAAACACCCATTGTTACTCAGAATATCATGATACATCCCTTCAATCCTGCAACATTACCAGCATTTACTAACCCATTGAACTATCACAGCAACAGATCCCAACTCAACCTGTAATCAATTCTCAACACTGCTGCTTCAATTCTCACCACTTGCATCATCTGAACTTAACCCAAACTTCAAATCCGAGCTAAACAACATCAATCTCTCTAAATCATCTCAGATTCACAACTCTAGCATCACTACCCATACCAACAGTGCCGGAACCCATCTCCTATTAGCCAATAGCAACAGCTCTAGCTTCTGGTTTTCAAATTAAGCTCAAACCCACTTTGATTCCTCCTCTCTGAGCTTCAACTCCTTCAACGAATACATCAATTCCACCATCTTCTTCCTCCATCTTTTCAACAGAGTCAGAACCACCCCATTCTCATCGAACTCAACAGCGGCAGGAACCCATCGATGGCAGAATCATCTCTAACTTCAACACCCATTCTTTAGTTTACATCAGAAACTCCATTAGTTCTTCTTCATCCGGTTCTCAGAGATAATAAACCCTAACTTCTCCATCGATTGCAGCATCAGGTCTTGTCAATTTCCTTGATCATTCCGCACCAAACCCTAACTGATCTCTCCCTTAATCTTCATCTCCTCTACCTTTCGGACAGAACAAATACAGCTGCGCTGCTTTTTCTTTCTTCTCAGTTTCAGAGAAATGGAATGAATGATTGGGAAACTTTTCTCGATTTAGGGGCGGATTCGGGCGTGGAGCAGGGTATGGATAGGGTACGGATGTGGGCTTGGATATGGGTATGGAGCAGGGTGTAGATAGATGGGCTTAGGTTAGGGTATGGGTGGATCAGACATGTGGGCTTGGGTATGGGT
Organism: Papaver armeniacum; assembly: GCA_023531295.1. Classification (NCBI taxonomy): domain Eukaryota; kingdom Viridiplantae; phylum Streptophyta; class Magnoliopsida; order Ranunculales; family Papaveraceae; genus Papaver; species Papaver armeniacum. The sequence continues at coordinate 33,639 of JAJJWW010016911.1, read as the reverse complement.
CAGAGTTCACTCCCTTCTTTTGACCTCCCCTTATCTATTATTGTCATTCCTTCAGTAATTTGAGTCACCCCTTATCCTTGGCTGGGCTCCATATAGTATTCCCTCCTTGGTGAGATGACAATTTTACCCTTTTGGCTCAAATTGGGTGATTTCTTCTTCTTTTCCTCCGTGCGACTCCAAAGTAGCTATAAAACTCAAAACAAGCGTAAAATACATAATTTACAACAAAAATAGCAAAGAAAGCATAAACTACTAGATAGTAAATTAGGTGTATTCTACACCTATCAGTTTTGGTTCACTAAAATATGACAACCAAGCTTGACATACCAACGCTTGGTGGGTTCAACCGAGCAATGCTCTAACAAAAATCGCTTATTATTTTTAATTAAGCAAAAAATCCACAATCGATCTATAAAGAAAGGATTGAAGATGGATTCTGAAATTCCAGTGAAAAACATTAGAAATATATATCTGGTTACATTTTTAAATAGAAACATAACACCACCAGATGGAGGTAAAAAAACACAAATCTTTAAGAGGCACTATGTAGTAGTAGTCTTATGTAGAGTTTTATTTCCTAAATAGACGTAAAAACAAACATGCTGTCAACCAAGAACACAATGTTTTTCTAAATTTGGAGAATCATTTGAGCCAAGTAAAAGCTAATATAAACTCTCAAGACTCGTGGAACAGTGTTTACATAATTTTTTTCGTTTTCTCCAACATTTCAAATGTTGTTAGTTGGCAATTTTCTTTTGCTTATTTCACCAAAATATAATCCTTGAACATTATGTTCACCAAATAATAGACTCATATAATTCCCTTTCCCGAATATTATATATCTAGACATTATGACTTACAAATGGTTTAAGTAGGATACTTCTGATATAGGTAACTTTTTAGACATTATAATTTTGTGTCAATTTAAGGTGTTCTCTTTTAATGGCAAACAATGCAGTTTACATGAATAGACCATTCAATTGATTTATGGTGTCCTTACACAATTTCTGTGAACACAAACATTTCAAGCAAAAAACAAGCTTGAATCTTGATTTTGTAAGTATACAATTTCCATTGTGTGATAATTGGATCTCCTTTTTAGTCTGTTGAGATCAATATTACATAATTCCTACCAAAAAAATATCACAAAAAGAGTACCACAGCCATCCACACTCTCCATCGCATGGAGACAAGATATTTGACAATAAAAACTCTCATGCTCGCAATGTAAAGAAAGCTTAATGATTACAAGAAGGTTATACAAGTTCACACCTCTTTTGATGACAAACCATGTCTGCCTCGAAATCCACAATATATTGTTTCATCATTTGTGTCGATCATTGTTAGTATAAACTAAGTTGATTGTTTGAACATGCTTCCATCATCTTCATGATAATCATCGTCATTATCATCAGATCCATTAAGAACACCATTATTGACATTTCTTTTTCTATTCATTCATCAAGATCTACTTCATCCTACTTCTTCTATTCATTCATCAATATCTACTTCATCCTATTTTCTACTGATTATATTCCAACACTTTTATACATTTTATTTCTTTCTTTTCCTATGTCCCTACAACAATCTATGTCTTATTGTTTCTACCTTAATTTTTTTTTTCAATACCGAGGACTTAAATCTCGCAAGCTTTCTCACTCGCTAGCTCTTTGTCCCTCTCTCCTTCTCTTCGTATCTCATAAATTAATTTGTATGGTAAAAATAAAATAAAATAAATAATTATAAATAAAATAATAAAAACGTAGTAACAATGTTTTTTAGGCTCATTATAACATTTTTATGCACGTTATAACCATTAAATAGAAACTTCAGATCATTTATTTTCTTTCTATTTAACCGTTATAGTGCTCGTTATTTTGAAAAAAACATACAAATGCATTCTTTTCCCAAACAACCCGATTTTTATTCGAAACGTACACACCGGTCAAAACGCGGTCACGCAGAAATGTCCGGGACCTGAGGCGTGACCTGTTTTCAGGATGACCGAAGGGAGTCCCTTATACTGTCAGTAGGGGAGCCAAAATGTAGTTCTTTGTGACGGTTTTTTTTGACTTTTCACCGCCAAAATTGAACGACGATTGATGTTTTTCCTTAGAAATTGGGTCGACAATCCGATAGTCACTATCCTCGACTACGGTTAGGCGCAATCAAAACGATCAAAAGTCGAATCGATTGATGGTAAAAATTGCAAAAAGAAAGTCACCTGTACTTCGAAATTTGATCCTGACCGTTGATTACCAACAAAAGTCGTCCATTCGATCTAAAGCTGCTGTCGTTACAAAATACAAATTGCGTCCCGAAAACCAAGCCCCCTGCAGTTCCGCAGATGCGCTCCGAAACTAGGGACGTCCCACGCAGTCTAAAATAGTAGACATCCTCTCTTTGTTTCTCCCTTCCACTCCATCTTTTTCATTCCTTCTTTTTAATTAGGGTTTAGGGGTTCAGCAGTAATCTAAGAAATCCCCCGAAGTTAGGGCTTAAAGTTCAGCACTCATGGGGAAGGCGAAGAAATCACCTAAATTTGCAGTCATGAAGAGATTAATCAGCTCTAAAATGATCAAAAAGTAAGATTTCTCAAACATCTTCTTCTTATTTCTATTCCTTTTCAGTTTGATTATCACAAAAAATAAAAATCTGATTTTTACTTTTGTTTTTTAATTTAGGACAAAAGAGGATATTCTAAACCCTAGAAAGAAAGATCTTGAGAAGGAAAAATTACCCAGAAACGTGTAAGTTCTTCTTGTTTCTTTTACTCAAATTTAATTAGTTGTTTGGTTTTCTGTGATGGGTTTAATTTAAATTTCTTTAATTTCTTGCAGGCCTCAAGTATCATCAGCTTTGTTCTTTAAACATAATAGTGCATTGGGTCCTCCTTATAGGGTTTTGGTGGATACCAATTTTATCAACTTCTCTATTCAGAACAAGGTAATGTTGTTTCGAAAATTCAGGGTTTTATGCGTGTTTCTGTCGATGGAGATAACCTCAACTGATGTTCTTTTTATATTACTTGCATTTTGTGTAGTTGGATTTGGAGAAAGCAATGATGGATTGCTTGTATGCAAAATGTGAGTCTTCTTCTTTTATTGTGTCTGATTGGTTTGTTATGCTTGTTTGTTTTATATCGACTCATTTGTTTTTTGTTTTTTTTTTTGGTAACAAGGCAGGCACTCCTTGCATTACAGATTGCGTCATGGCAGAGCTTGAGAAATTGGGTCAGAAGTACCGAGTAGCTTTGAGGTTATATTTTTAATTGAGAAGTTTCGTTGTTGTCAAATGAGCTAGTTTGAATTATTCTTAAGTGGAGATTGTTCTTAAGTGAGCTGTGTGTGAAATGTCATTTATTTATTTGATAGGATTGCAAAGGATCCTCGGTTTGAGAGACTCCCATGTACTCACAAAGGAACATATGCTGATGATTGTCTCGTGGATAGAGTTACCCAGGTTAGAACTCACACACCTGGTCGTTCATATTTCTTGCTGATTCATGGTGGCATCACATTTTTACTCCTGGGTCAATATGTATGATTCAATACTCTTGTTTTTTTCTGGATGTAGCACAAATGCTACATCGTTGCAACATGTGATAGAGATTTGAAACGAAGAATTCGCAAGGTATACGGCTATATTTTGAAATGGTTGGAAATTTTGTTTCTTCTGTTTTATTTGAGAAAACTGAAAGCTTACTAGATTTGGTTTCCCATTAAAAAACAAATGTCATTTTTCTTCTTTTGATTCTGATGCATAATTTGCTTGATGGGGAGCAGGTTCCTGGAGTTCCAATCATGTACATCACTAACCATAAGTACTCGATCGAGCGACTACCTGAAGCAACCCTTGGTGGAGGTAATGCTAGGAGGCTGTTTAATTTTTTATTTCCCATCTCTTTACTTTAAACTCGTTCATTTCATAATAACAAAACATTCTTGGTGTAGCTTGATACATGAGAAAAAGAAAAGAAACGATTTATTCTTTTTACCCAACAACCAGACAGCAATAAAATCAATTTCAAATTCACCTCTAGTTCATCATGGTCTCGATGTTTATTGTTGACAAATAAAGGACCATGGATGAACACCTCTGCTAAAACTATTGGGATTATGCTTCAAACAAATAAAAAATCTAGTGGAAGTATACAAAATGGCCACTGGTACTTGGAGGAAGACGAGTCCCATCTACTGATTTCGGTGTTTGTTTTTTAATTTGGTAGCTATATATACAATTCGGTTACCAATACAAGAATGAAATGAATCAAGACGTATAGACCCACCCACCAACTCATAGTGTGTTGTACCGTCCCTGCATTTCTTGTCCTTCTCTCTGGTCATGGTCTTTGTCTAAAATTTTTGGTCCCAAGTTGCACTTTGATAAGGTTTTGTAATAATACCTTTCATCTCTTTGAATAAGCATGCTGCGTTGACTCCATGAACGGTTACCCACTATCTTGAACTCTTAGATCGAGTTCATCACGCGCAGCAAAATCACGAAAAAAGGGATTCATATTGAAGTTTCATTTCAGATAGATTAGAAGTAGAACCTATATTCTTGGTGTAACTAAAGAGTCTACTCTTTTGCTCTGGCTAGTCTACTAAGTGTGCAGTATCTCTATCTTTATCAAGCCAGGTTTTGCTTAATAATTTACTTATGTTGGGTGTTCTCTCTCTTTTAAACAGCTCCACGGTATTGATGACTGAGGATGATTCTCTTTGGCACGAGGAAAGCCATCACTCTTGTCACCCTTTCCAGGTTTCAGATTTGCTCATGAACTGGTATCTGCTCTGCATGATTAGAGGTTGATTTGTGCTTTTGCTCTATGAGACGACATCTCTCTGTCCTGTTGGTTTTTTCTTTAGACTTATCCGACTACCCCGAGGAAACAAGAAAACAGTTTTAACTTCATAGTCTGTCCTTTTGTTTTCAAAGAGAACTGTTCTACAACTTAAAACCAGAATGTAATCGTGTTTCTTCTTTATTGATGTAGAATTTATCTGGATTAACAGAATACTTTAATCAAATTCTTGTCTAAAATCAGTACGCAATACAAAACATTTTTATTATGAGTGTGCAGTGGCTGCTATTTTGATATCCAACAGGTAAAAAAGCAATTTGGCAAATGATAACAACAAGCGTTTGTAGTCCAACGGTTAGGATAATTGCCTTCCAAGCAATAGACCCGGGTTCGACTCCCGGCAGACGCAACGGCATAATTTTTTTTCTCACACTAGGCAAATTTTCAGCATAACTTTTTTTTCTCAACACTAGGCAAATTTTCAGCTTGGAAGGCTAACTCTAAGTAATGAATTATGAGGGTATATATACCAATTAATTTTTTGTGGTGACATCTACAGTTATCTTGAAAATCATCATCTAAGGAAAGATAGTACAAGAGGTCACCAATCCACATCTTTACAACAAGGAGCAACACTACCTGTCTTTCAAAAGGAAAAAATGAGCAACACCAATTCAACTTTACGTTTTGAACTGTGTGGAACATCAGCACAGACTCAAAGACTAATGCATCATGTTTGATATATAAAGTACACCAAATTATTAGGGGTACCAATTACATTTCTTGTAGGTGCACATATGCTTGCTGCCTTGAATTAGAGTACGAATATAGGATCAAACTTATGAAATTTACGTCCATCTACCAGCGGAGGATGTTAGCTTCTTCTTTTTTTACGAACGGATTTGTATCTACCAGCAGAGGATGTTAGCTTCTTCTTTTTTACGAACGGATTTGTAGGAATTTCATTGATATAAAAGCCACAATAATAATGTTACAGAAACTCGGAAACATGAACATAATGACGGTGAAACGTTTAAACAGCATATCATCCAAAACAGCTGCGCCACCTAAGAACCCTTTAAACAGATAACAGAGTACATTAAGAATGTGTTTGTTTTTGCTGACTCGGCGTTTGAATCCGACTCGGCTCGAGTCAGATCATTTGTTTCTTTATTTTGAGTCAGATCTGACTCGCAATCGGACTCATACCAACCCCTGACTCAGACCCATTTGAGTCAGGGAATGAAATGTCTCTAACTCATGGGATCAAGCCACTGATTTACATATTTTTGAGTTAGATGAGTCAGATTTGACTCAAAAAATAAACATATTAAATCAGATCGGAGTCAGGTGATAAGAGTCAGATTCAGAATTATCAGATGAGTCGGGGAAAAACAAGCAAAGGCAACTACATTCGTTGTCCTGTTTTCCGGCGGGAACAAATAACTTTTGTTCGCCCCTTAACATTTTTGATGTGGAAGATATCACAAGACCCCAACTCTTGAGTTCATTAAATCCTTATTATTACATGTGCGCCGATCAAATCGGCTAAAATCTAGAGGTGGGAGGGTTCCAGTCCAAATCATTGAAGGTGGCGACGCGTTAATTCCAACTAGAACAAATTGGTAGTCTGAAACACTTTACGCCGGGATTAATTCCGGTGGCAATGTCGATCATTCGCGCGCTTTTCTTCGTCTGTGTTCTTCACTCAGTGTTAACGTTTCAAGTTTCAGCTCAAAGATCTACTAAAAAAGCTTCTGCATGGCAGACCTTAAGTGGTGGGTATCCAAAACTACTCTCATTTTCTCTAATATCCTCCTTCCTTTCTTTTCTTTTCTTCACCATCTTCTGGATTTTTGTTCACTTTACTTTGATTTATTTCGTTTTGAGCATGATCAGAAAGTTGTTTTTTTGTTACTAAAAGGGGTAACTTTTTTTTTTTTTTTTTTTATTTTGTTTCAATCTCTGTGTAAAGATGAGAGTTTTAGTTGTTTACAGTGCAATTCGGTGTTTGTTGGTGAAAATGGTGGATGTTAATTGTTGGATCTTCATAGGGAAAATCGTTCTTTTCCCTCTTTTGTGTTCATTTTGCTAAAAATAGTATACCAATCAGTGATGTTTTTTTTTTTTTTTTTTGACAAGGACCAATCAGTGATGTTGGTGTTGGAAAATGGTTGAATTTTAATTAAGAGAAGATGAATCTGTATAATTCTTCCCTGCATGGGTACAAAATGCTAGGATAGATAGCATTGACATAATTGTCTGAGAAATGTTTTTCACAATTCTTTATCTAGGTCCGTTGTTAATGTTCTATAATCATGGAATCGTCGGAGAACCTAGATATTGACATAGTTTTTACTATTTGCAGGGAATGAGCCTTTAGTTATAGCGAGAGGTGGACTTTCAGGTCTGTTTCCTGATTCCAGTTTTGCTGCATACGATACGGCAATGAGGACAAGTGTATCCAATGTTGTTCTTTGGTGTGATGTACAATTGACGAAAGATGGAATAGGAATCTGCTTGCCTGACTTAAGGCTGGATAATGTTACTAGTATTGAATTTGCTTCACCAAATACGAGCAGCACTTACCTTGTCAATGGGGTTTCAACGGAAGGATGGTTTTCCGTGGACTATGACATGGACTTCCTGCAAAAAAATATCTTCTGTAAGCTAAACTTCTGAATATCCTCTTTCTTGATCTTAATTATTTCCTTCTTGTTTGCAAATTAAGTATGATTTGAGACTCGAGTACACAGAACGTGCCACATATTCTGCCATCCACATTTTGATGTAACATCCAATTCGATGGAGGTGCAGTTGTGCAGGATTGGTTTTTGTTTCAATATTTCTTTCCTGTAATGCGGCTATGAACTCGTAGTTTCTTTCTGAACTCTTTATTAAAAGCACTTTTTTGATGTTTGAAGCAGTACTCACGGTTACTTTGCTATCTAGCAGTAACTCGGAGTATTGATTCCCGAACGGATAGATTTGACGGTAATATGTATCCTGTCCTAGCCGTTGAAGATGTGGCATCACAAAATAAACCCTCGGGCTTCTGGCTAAATGTTCAGGTACTGGATGTGAACTATGTCCATTTCATCTTATCTTGAAGTCGTATTTATCTTGATAAATTTATCAAGTCTCCAGTTACTCAGATGGGTGAATCTTATAATGCTATTTTAAATTTTTGCCATGACGCTCTGGACCAATTTAATCTCTCTTTTAACATTTCTTTTGCAGCATAATTCATTTTTCACACAGCATAATTTGAGCATGAGAAGCTATGTGATTTCAGTGTCAAAGAGAGTTGTAGTTAATTATATCTCATCACCAGAAGTTGGTTTCCTAAGAGGTATAGCAGCACGATTTAAAACAAGCAAGACCAAACTGGTATTCCGTTTTCTTGGAGCAGCGGATACTGAGCCTTCAACAAACCAGACTTACGGTTCACTTTTGAAGAACCTTACTTTTATCAAGATGTTTGCCTCTGGGATTCTTGTTCCTAAGAGCTACATCTGGCCTGTTACTGCTGGTTATCTATTACCTCATACATCTGTTGTTTTGGATGCTCATAAGCAAGGACTGGAAGTTTATGCGTCAGATTTCGCAAATGATGCAACTTTCAGCTACAACTACAGTTATAATCCACTCTCTGAATATCTGTCCTTCGTTGACAACGGCCACTTTTCTGTTGAAGGCGTTTTGTCAGATTTCCCTATAACCGCATCAGCAGCCATAGGTAAGCATCTTAAAACACTTGATGGCACCTTGTTTTACAGTTCTCTCTATCTTGAGTTCCCTCATCGGTAGCAACAATTAGATATTTTAAGCTAAAAATTATAATTATATAAAATTATAACTGATACACATCGCCAATAAATAACTAGGGAAAGGTTCAATAGGTAAAGATTTATAAGTACTTATATAACCATTCTCATTTTCATTTTCAAGAAATGATTCTCTCAAGGTACTGATACATCATTTTGATGGCAGGTTGCTTTGCTCACATGAACAATAGCAGCTCTGGACAAGGTACACCACTATATTTGTATAGTCCTTCTAACAATTTGCTAGTATCTGTTTGAGGTTCAGTATTCATTTGAAAGACACTTTGATATAGTACCGCCAACTTACATGTTTAACCTGTTTGTGTTTCAGACACTCCCACAGTTATATCACACAAAGGAGCTAGTGGAATGTTCCCTGGTTGTACTGATCTTGCATATAAACAAGCTATTGCAGATGGTGCAAATTTTATTGACTGCCCTGTTCAAATGACAAAAGATGGAGTCCCTGTTTGCTTAAGATCTATAAATCTTTTAGACGGAACAGATGTTGCTCAATCAGCCTTTGGCTCTCTCTCTGTTATCATTCCAGAGATTCAAGAAAATCCTGGAATCTTTACCTTCAATCTAACATGGGACGAAATTAAAACCTTGAAACGTAAGTTAATTTTTTCTTTGTGTCTACAGTTTGCCTAAAAAGAAATTTGGTTCAAATCTTCTGATTACTGTGGGGTTCATGTATAAGAATGCTAACTCCTTAGTTTCTTAGAATTATTAATTCTCTTGAGAGCGAGTAAATAGAGTTCCACATGTAGCAGTAGAAAGTTTATTCCATAATGCTTCTTAATTCTAAATGTTTCTTTTGCAGCGGTAATATCAAACCCGTTAAATGAGTACCAGCTCCTCCGGAATCCAGCAAATAAAAATGCAGGAAGTTTCGTCTCATTGGCTGAATTTTTAACGTTGGCGTTGAGCAAGCCACTTTCTGGTGTCTTAATCAAAATAGAGGTGAGCTTACATATTACTCCCATGTCTTTCGTCTTTAGAATTTTGAGAAAGAAAATGACATTAAGAAATTATCCACCTATTGATATCTTGTACTTCCATTTTAACAATGGTATTTTTGGCACTACTGTTCATGCAGCATGCAGCCTATCTTGCAGATAAGCAAGGTTTGGGCATCACGGATTCCGTCATTGATGTTTTAAACAAATCTGGTTACAAGAACGAAACAACCCAAGAAGTTATTATCCAGTCTACGAATAAAGCAGTTCTGACCGCATTTAAAGCACAATCAAGGTACAAGCGCATGTACATGGTGGATGAGGATATTAGCTTCATCGATGACTCATCCATCAAAGACATAAAGAGCTTTGCTGATTCTGTTGCTATCAGCAAAGAATCTATCTTTCCTAGTGAGCTGCTCTTCCTCACTGGTTCCACTAAAGTTGTCCCTAGGCTGCACTCTTTTAATCTCTCAGTGTATGCATATCTGTTTAGAAACGAATTTGTATCTCAGGCATGGGATTTCTTCTCCGACCCAATTGTGGAGATCAACTCTTATGTTATTGGAGGTGAGATTGATGGAGTTATCACCGACTTCCCTGCCACTGCTGCATCATACAAAAGTAAGAAACTCCCTAACTTTTCTTTTCACTATGATATAATAATAAAATGTCTTGTTAGATTTTGTTTTATCCTATGCTTGCATTGTGTGAATCATCTTGCTGAGATGATGGTGTATCCTACTGACCTGGTACCGGTACTTCGGGTTTAACAGAGTCTCGGTGTTTGACGGGCAAAACATTGCCACCTTGCATGATGCCTGCTCAACCTGGCCAACTCTTGGAACTCGTCACCCCACAATATTTGCCACCAGCTGAGGCTCCAAATCCGATTTTGACAGATGCTGATGTGTCAGAACCACCTTTGCCTCCTGTTTCAAAGCAAGCAGACAACAATGCGCCAACCCCATCTAAATCAAATGCGCATGTAGGGAAGATGGCAGGGTTTTACTTCTCATCTGTTTCAATGTTCTTTGCATCTCTTCTACTACAAATAGTGATGTGAAATATGAATGTAAATTTCTATGGCTTTCCATGTTCATAGCCTATGTATTCCATATAGCCCACAAAATATCTTTCGTTTTCTTCTACTAATTGATGTAATTACCCAAACAAGCCCATTATAATTATCCCATATAACCAAAAGGAAGTTATTTTTATTTTTTATGGTTATAAATTTATTAGATAATTGATGACTTCGAAGAAAAATCAAAACTCTGAATCAACAATGACTGAGATGAATATCACAAATTTAGAGAAACAAATTCTATGAGATTTGTGTTTGGAGCATTAGAAAAATTATTTGTGTTTGGAGCATTAGAAAAATTATTTTAGGTGAAGAATGAAAACTTTAGTAACCCCCTTTTGGTTGATCTTGTTGTGATGATTTTTGAAAGAACACTTGGAATTATGATCCAATCTATAGATTTACGGAAATTTTGGGTTTTTGTTTTTTGGGAGGAAGTAGAGATAGGTTTTACATTTGAATAAATTAGTGGGAATAATGAAAAATAACGAATTTCAATTAATTTTGAAGGGGACTTGGGGTTTATTCTATGCAAAAAGTAAGCTAAAGTGAAAACATGATAATAATACTACGACATAAATTCAATTAATTTTGAAGTACAATTCAATATGAAATTAAGGGTGACTTAGGGTTTATTCTATGCAAAAAGTAAGCTAAAGTGAAAACGTGATAATAATACTCCGACGGAAACAGTGGTAACATAAAAAGAAAATCCCATCAAGGAAAAAATAGAAAAGATAACATAAAAAAGATCATACTGGCCGGGCAAGTAACAAACTCGAACTTTCGGAACCCAAATGCAACTTTGGTCACAAAGTTAGGACCTAAAGTCAAAATATTCCTTACTTTAGTTATATCAAACACAGATATAATGCGGAAGTAAAAGTAAAAGTAAAAGTAGACACAGAGAAATTTTGTTATCGAGTAAAACTGCACCTGCAAAAAAAAACCTGGGACCTCGTCCAGCTTGGACACCATATTGTATTAAACCGCTACAGACACTAGTCCACTATCATATTTTGGACTATAATGCAGTTGAGACCGAATTAACCCTCCAATCAATTCACCTGCATCCATGCTCCTTATGTCACTTGAACTTCACAAAACTCTATGCACTTGATTCCCTTAGTTGATGTTCGTTATAGCCTAAGAGTTGCTTCAACCTCAGTAAAGACTTTTTGATATTTTTCTTTCACTTTTTTTTTTAATAGGAAAGAAGATACATTAAGAACTTAAATTTAAACAAGATTTACACAAGAGGAGTATTTCATGAGATCTCCAAACTCTTGAGCGGAGACTCGATCAGCTGACCTCCTACTTGAGAGTCACGCTCCTGGCCAACTGGGATAACCCCTGATTTCCCTAATTTCTACTTTTTGATGTTTTGCTTTCACAAAACACATGTTTGATTTCCCTTTATATGCGAGTCAAGGTTTTGGAAATCTTGTGTTTGTTTTGGAATACTACCACGTAAAAAGTACATATCTAAACAAACTTGTAGAATTTGGGATTATACTCTTCAAAACTTGTAGAGATACGTAATCTATTAAACAACAAGAACAACTAGAATAAATCTAGATATATTTTGTAAGAATTCTTAAGGAATTTATGAGACACCTTATATGAGGTTTTGTTTTTAATCTAGATTTCGATTAACTAGTGTCGGTGTACGATCTTAGATTGAAATATATCAAGTTTAGGGTTTATGATAAACAATCCTTGAATGACCTTATATCAGAAGAGAAATACCTTAGAATAGACAAGGATTATTGAATTAACCTATATAAAAGTTGCGTAACTATCTACGAAGATTATTACCAACTTTTTCTTCGTGATCCCAAGCAAAGTCTTATTGTCTCACTCTTGTTTTTGAAGAACCGAAGTCCTGGAAAACAACCTTATGAAGCACACACAAATTTTACAACGGACTGATTGTGTAGCTTACATGAACTCTTTATTTATAGGGAATGGTAGCTTGAATCCTAAGCAAGTTCGTGAGCTATTTTCCTTTTTCAAGACTCTACTTATTTTGAGAGTCTGAGTCTTTCGCAAGTTATAACTCTAACATAAATAATTACTTAACATAAATTGTATTTTTTGTAATTTTTCATCACTCACACTTTAATATAGCAATCAATTATGTGTGGAAGAATATTCATTTTTCCTAAAAGAGGAAACATCAAAAACTTGACTAAAAAAGGCATCTAGTCACGTTTTTGCGGTTTAGTCCATGTGAACCATCACTAAAAGTTCGTGGATTGTTTCTTATTCACGAACTGCCTTAACAACACATAACGAGTGTTGCATAAAATAAATCACTCATAAATTCTTCGTTATAATTCAGAATTTGGTTATTCTTTTCTCGTTGGATTCATAGTCTCATTCACTACAACATGAGGACCTTTCCAGGTGAAAAGAGAGGGTAGTCTATGGACAAGTCGAGACAATACAACAACTTCGGTATTCACACTTTCTGTGATCATCTCTGGATACAAGATCGAGACAATACGACAATAAGATAACTTGCGTGATTGACTATGGATACAAGATCGAGACTATACGAAAACAAAATGCGTACTTGATAATAGGTTTGGAAATAACCGAAACTCTATAGCATCACTATCAAGTATGACATAGTTAACATACAAGTGCAATTTACTTTAATTATAATAAAACAATTATAATGCGGAATAGTAAAGTAAATGGCACATCAAGATTTTGTTTAACGAGGAAACCGCAAATGCAGAAAAACTTTGGGACCTAGTCTAGTTTTGAATACTCTCAGAATTAAGCCACTATACAAAATATAAACCAATTTCTTATAGTTGAGACCAAGCAGACTACCCCTAGCTACTTAGTTCCCTCAGTATCCATGCGCATCCAACTTCTAGAGTCACGCACGTGAATATCAAGTCCTTTAGATCGTATTCCAAACAACAAAGGAAGAATATGTTTGGTAACCACTCTAATCAATCTTGCTACAAGATTATGATGAGTTGTTGAGAAAGGGCTCTTATGTTTAATCTAATAAACTCCTTTATATGGTTAGATCAGTCTATACTAGTTGTGGTGCTTTGTATTTTGCTAAAATCTATGGTGGTACCAAACAACAATGGCCCCCCAAATTTATCGTACAATCATGTAAGCAAATATTTGAAAAAATTTACTAAAATTGGTAAATCTTATTCAGAGTTTGTCTTTATACCTTTTACGATTCAGACCCAACAGTTCTATAACCGGATGATTATCTTCACCTTCTTCAGATTATTCTTGATTAGGGGTTTTAGGTTCAGGAAGATTAGGGTTTTTAGAAGAGACCGCAATACATATGCAGGTATCATCTGCATCTGGATATCTCATTACTTTTTTGATGATTGCCATGATTGCATTAAGGTTTTTTTTTTTTAATCGAGCTATTTTTGAAATTTGATTGTGTTTATGTTCGTAAGAAGTGAGAGATAAAAATGATGTTTGGTTTTTCTAGTTCAACGTAAATATGAAAATGGAGATATGGTGGAGAGATGATATAAAGGAAAAGTGAATAATTTGTTTTAATCAAAGAATAAACACTTAAATTCGATAAGAATAAAAATATAATATTAACAAATCAAGGTTAAGTCTGTAAATCGGGTTTTCTATTGAAACATCTCTTGGTATAACATTTTCCCCAAATTAGTAGGTATAAGCGCAAACCACATTTCACATAGCGCAAATCATTTGTCCTAATGCCTATTCCTATGCACATGGCTAATAGCTGATTTTGCCACTTTAGCACCCACTATGGGTATGCTAAAATGCCCAACGTATCTGCCTATATGTCAACTATAACATATAGGCATACACGACATACTTTCCAGCGAGCGATAGAGAGTCCATCGCTGGATGGTAAAGATGTCGCTCGTTGATCAGCGCCAATGATGATCACTACGTCGCTCGCTCACTTGATCACCGCTCATCGGTTCCTCATCCAATGACTACAATTTCCCCCTATATATACCGTAATTCAAACTCATTTCAACTCACACCAGAATTTCTAATTCTCTTTAGAATTTTTTAATCTCCAATTCTTTCATCACTCTTCCAATTCTTCAAAGAGCATAGCTAATAACATGAACATGTCTGAGTTCATAGAAAACCAACATGTTGCCAAAAATCAAAGAGTTGCTAATCTTGTCAATGTGCAAAGTCGAATTAGGAGGCGATTAACAAAATTTACTATTGAGGAAGATGAATGTATTTGCATGAATTATGTTTTTTGTACCGAGACTATATTCAGAAATGCATCATGTCACGAAATTTTTTGGGAAAGGATATTCAGAAAATTTCAAGAATAAACAAGGAACCCCAACAATCGTGATGTTTCAGCGTTGTCTTGTTGCTTCATTGTAATGAATACGAAAATTACTAAGTATCTTGTTTTACTTCGACAAGAAGTGCAAATCATGAAGGATGGTGAAACCATGATGGAACTTGAACAAAGGTGTCTTGTGGATTATCGTCGCATTAACGGAAAATACTTTCAATTTGGAAGTTGTTTCGCGATTTTAAGAGGGATGCCAAAATATAATCCAGTATTTATATTTTAACTTCTTAATTGTCAACTTACGTCTAAGTATTAAGTTTCAATATTTGTCGTACTTTAGTTTAAATTAAAATGTAAGATTGGATTAAGAATAGAATTAAGCTTAATTTTCAACAATACTAGTCAAATTTTCAAATTCATTAAACTTCAAATTAATCATTAATAGTCATTTTACAAGACATAAAACTAGAGAATAATAATTTGAAAAATAAATACAACGAGATTTTAAAAATAAAATTTTGGGACAATGTTCTTCATCTTGTTTATCTTCTTCATTTCATAAAACTTCCAATCAATGCGTTCATGAACGGAGTTTCATTTGTTTATCTTTTTCTTTGTCTTCAAATTTGCTTTGTCTTGATTTTCCTTGCCTTGAACTTTTCTTTGCCTTTTCTTAGTTATATTCTTGACTTGATTAATATCCAAAACTTGAAGACTTCTTTGCTTTTTACCTATTTCTTGATAACTATACATATCTACTTAACGGCACCTTCAAAGACTACTCCAGAAAAATCAAGTTGCGTTGCCGAATTAAGTTGGGTTTGAAATTGTGCCATTTGGCAAAAATTGGAAAATAAATTATATTGAGAAACAGAGAAATTTGATTGAGAAACAGAGAAATATAGAGAGAAAAAATTACACAAAAAATTTGAGGTAAGTTTTGAGTTTGAAAATAACTTATTTATAGTGGATAAAGAACTAACCTTTAGCGCGCTAGACTTAATATAGAGCGATATTCATGGTAGTGCTGGAGATAAAATCTTTATCGCTGGCGATATTATTTATTTTTTTCGTTAGAATTTATGTCGCTCTGTGGTTTTCCCACAGTAGCGCAATTCATTTGGCATGCCACCTGGAATGTCAAATAGGTTTTTTTAAGAATCCTATTATTGGGGCTTGGAAAGTCAATGGTCTTTTGGGGCTTTTTAGGGCCGTGAAATAGCAAATGAGGTTATCCCTTATCATATCATATTCCTAATGTCTATTATACCCTTACCTAAATTTCACTATTCATTAAAAAAAAAATCCTAAATCTATAATCTTCTTCTTCTCTTTCTCATTTACAATTACGATGAAGATGATGATCATAATTTCATCATGATGAAGATCATTAAAAAAAATTAAATCTATTATCTTCTCCCCATCCTTCTCTTCTCATTCATAAATTGTGAAAAGATGACGAGGATGATGATCATCAAAAAAACCCAAAACTATTATCTTCTCTTTCTCCTTCCCATTCATAGATCATGATAAAGATGATGATCATCATAGAAACAAAAAACTAAGAAAACCCACCATTTATTTTTGTTTTAGATGGTTAAAAAAATACAATTCGATGAGTTTCGGGTAAAAAAAAAAGTTTCTGAAAGTATTTACGGTTGGGAGTTCTTAGATTCCCAACCGTGAATCAAGATTACGGCCGGAAAAATTTGTCGACCCAACCGAGAGTCCATGTTTCGGCTTGGTTTTCCCAACCAAAAGTTTTTTCGATTTTTTTTTTTTGGTTTTCAGAACCAGTTACGGCTGGGAAAACTCAGCCGTAACGGACACTTATTCGGCTGGGATATTTGTCGACCCAACCGTAGAACGCAAAAACGGTTGGGAAATGATGGTGTTCCAAGCAGTATTTTTTATTTACGGTGGGGAAATAAATAACTCCTAGTCGAAATGATTTTTCTGATTATTTTTGTTTTTAGAACCAGTTAATTAAGGCTGGGTTTTCCCAGCCGTAACAACAGTTTCAGCTGGGTTTTCCTAGCCGTAACAACAATTTCGGCTGGGTTTTCCCAGCCGTAACTGGTTCTGAAAAAGAAAGAAAAATTAGAAAACTAATTTTGGTTGGAAAACCAAGCCGAAATATTTACTTTCGGCTCGGAATCTTAGAACTCCCAGCCGTAAACACCTTCAGAAGCTTTTTTTTTTACCCGAAATTGGTAGAATCATATTTTTTAATCATCTAAAAGCAAAAATAAATGGTGGGTTTTCTTAGTTTTTTATTTTTATGATGATCACCATCTTTATTATGATCTATGAATGGGAAGGAGAAAAAGAAGATAATAGTTTTGGGTTTTCTTTATGATCATTGTTCTCATCATGATGAAACTATGATGAAATTATGGTGGAAAAATCACGATGTGATGGAGAAGAAGAAGTAGAAGAAAGAAAGAAAGTTGAATTATAGATTTAAGTTTTTTAATAATTTCATCATGATGAAATTATGATCATCATTTTCGTTATGATGAAATCATGATGAAATGAAGAACAAAAGAAGAAGAAAAAGAAGAAGAGTAGATTTTTTTTTTTATAATGTGTTTATTGAAAAGGGTGTATTTGACTTTTACTATTAGTTAGGTTTCCCCATATTAGGATGTTAGAACTCAAAAAAGCTCCCAAAACCCATTGACTCTAAAGCCCCAATAATAGGATTCTTTTTTAACCTTGCGCATACAAATAGGCGTAAAGAAACACACTAACAAACGAAACAGACTAGGTCCGGCAGGCCATAGCCCAAGCCCAGAAGAGACACACCCAAACGAATGTGAAGAGCCTTTAAAACAGGTTTCCAGAAGGAAAAACTGTGTCGAGCGAGGGTTTAGGGTTTGAGAAGGATTTCCTTCCCTTCTCATCACCCACCACCGCTCCACCATCGCCACTATCATCATTGTATTCTTCTCTGTGTAATTAGCATCCACCATCACCACATTTATCTTCTTCTTCTTCTTCTTTCTAATCAGCAGTCGATGGCTAGTGATAATATCATGGCACAAATAAATGTAGACATGGATAATATGACTGACCAATTCCTACTGGTTCAGGCGAACGGAAGTAGAAGAATGGATTGCTATTTGGGAAGGTCTACAATGAAGGTAGAGTGAAACGACATGTGAAAATCAAGCATTCCAATATCCTTGATGTTCTTTTCTCAAACGAAAACCGATAACGGGAGAGCGTCGAGAAGAAGAAGTCGTAAAAACAAAGGGAAATCACACGAGATTGGCTCTACTTCAACTCCATCAGGTAGACATTATTGTGTTCATTGTGGATGGGCAATTACCTTGGTAGAAGTCTTGAAAAAGTTGGGCCTTGATGGAATTTGGGAACACGAAGGAAGGGAAAGATTTCATGAGATGAAACCGGACATTCTAATCATGCCGAGGTATGTATTTTATCTTCTTCACAATTTGATATTATGACATTTTTATTGTAACCCCTTCTCCATCATCCCATTAAATGAATCTCAAAATCCATGTTAATAAGCATAATCCACATTAGCAATCTCTTAAAATTTGCAATCATATATATTAACACTTCATGAGCTTTATCATAAAATTAAGCAGCAGTAGTGATATATATATATATATATATAACGCATAAAGTGGATGTACTGAGGGATTCAAATTTTCCCAGTATAAGAAACTTAACTAGGAATTAATGGTTGGTCCTATCTAGGAAACCCGACTACTGTGTAGTCCAGCACCAGAAAACATAAAGGTGTATTAATATAGTAGTAACATATGTAGTAACATATATATATATATATTTTTTTTTTGATCCTCAAATAACAATCTTCCTAGATTAAAGATAAAAACCAAGATCCAAATAACAGTCTTCCTAGATTAAAGATAAAAACCAAATACCAAATGAAGTAAACTAAATCATCTCCTCCACCTCAATCCACCTCTAACCAAACCATAAACTTAATCACTCTCATTATTAGTGCCTTTCTGTTGACTAATATAGGTTTGGCCATAAAACACATACATTCCAATGCTAATGGTCTTGTAAACCAAACCATTCCTATTCACAAAGTTATATACAACCTCCTCCACAACTTCTTTTGTTCTTCTTCCTTGCGCTTCTGTCCTTCTTCCTTGCGTTTCGCAACCATAAAATTCCACTTAGCCCAATCAAACCCATCCGGACCAAAGGCCTGAATACCATACTTCCTCAAGTCATCAAGTTCATCATCATTCAGCTCTCTTAAAGTCTTGTAAACCATCCTTTCCCTAAGCAACTCTTCAGCAGCAAGAAGCCTTTCCTTCTTCAGACGCTTGTGTTCAGATTCACATTGATGTGAAAGAGAGTATAAATATAAGGAGAAATGACCAAAGTTACCCTCTAGGGTTTATAATCTGGCGCAAAACCCCTGTCTTATAGGGCTGAAATTTGAAATCTTCTTATCCACCCAATCGCATGTACATTTGGATAGTTCTTCAAGGATTTTTTAATGGGCTTTCGTAGATGTTCGGATCCTTTGATCTCTTGCATACACTTCTCGATTCACTGCATCGACGTACATGTTTGTTAAAACGCTTTCGATACGCTGTGTCTAGTTACATAGTTGTTAAAACACTTTCGAGTATCCATAATTGTTCCGGCAAGGCTGCCGGAAACTGAAATCAACATATTCATAGCTACAAAATTTGGAGGAGAAAGAGAATTGTTGCTCATATGAGATGAAGTAATATAATTAACTTTCAGATTAAATTGAATTGCAAAATTGTTGCTCATCGGAGATAAAGTAAACAATTGACTTTCATATTTAATTGAATTGTGCATCAAAAGCTTTAGTAGAATTGAGACTAGAAAAGTTAATTATCAGAGAAAATTTCACTTAGGAACAAGATAATTGAGACCTAAGGATTTCAAATGATGAGAATTGTTTTTCATCGGAGGTGAACTTATCTACATAGGTTGGGTAGATAGAGGTCGAGGCAGAGAGAGATAAGTTTTTTTTTTTTTTTTTGATGTAGTAACATATTAATATTAGTAATAACATATGTAGTAACATATGTAGTATCAATACATAACAACATTAATATGTAGTATCAATACATAACATAACACATATTGGTATGTAGTATCAATACATAACATTACACATTAAAAGAGGGTTTTACATAGTACTATATGATAGGGTTAGCAGAGTAATTTTACTCTTATCAAAACTTTATTGGACTAGCGAGTAAATAACTTCTCCCGCTGGACTAGCCATTAGCCCGGGTCGGGTTTAGTGGACTAAGCAGCAAAGTTCTCGAAACTTAAAATAATGACTGATATTTTTTTATTTTTTTTTTGCTAAGTCCAAAATTTTATTAAGCAAAAAACGTAATTACAAGAATTACAAGCAGGGGCAAAAGGCCTCCCTACCCCCGTAAACCAAAGGGGTGAAATAAATAACTACTCTGAAAGCCAAAAAAGACATAGCTGAATAAAAATAAACAGAGAAAAAGAAAAAAAGATTAAACGCCTAATTTTTCTTCACTTTCTATAGCGCCAAAAGTAACCAGCAAACACTCCTCTCAGAAATGAGATTAAGTGTTTCCACTTCCTTTAGCTTTCTTCTTTGGGGTCTTCATTCTTTTTAATTGATCTTGTGTCTGCTTGACATACTACTTTCGAAAAGAAGAGTCCTTCAAATACTTTTGTTGAGTATCAAATTTTGTAATTGTACAAAAAATCTCACGTTCTTCTTTTGTTAACTGAGTAGAAAAACTAGCACTCACCTTGGGATGTGCTTCCTTACCCATATTTTCAAGCCCACCATTCACTTGCAAGCCCACAACTCACTTGCAAGCCCAAATTGTCCAAGCAAACAGAATCCGTGTATTGTACAACCTCTTCACGTAATGACTGATATCAATTTGAGAAGTCGCTCTATAGGACCTAGATTGTTGATTAGAGAAGCAATGTCTGTGATCACCTTATTCTGGGGTAAAAGAGAAGGAACCTGAGTTTGAGTTTAAATTACAGATCCTCCATATTCATCCTTACCTCCAATGACAGCACCATCACCACCACCACCTGCACTACCACTTTGTCGACGGCGCCACCATCAAAAATTCAAAAAATTGAAGAACACCAAAAGTCTAGATTCAACTATGATTAATTAAAATCCATTCATCAACAATTACATCTGAACATCAATATCAATATTAATCTTAATCAAATGCATCAAGTATCAACACACATAATAATTGAATATGGTTTGAAGTGCTCACATATACATAACATTAACGTTAATCGTTTGCACTTCAATTGTACGAGTGTGAATTTCGATTTTCACATACATTTTGTATTTCGCATCAACTAATCGATCTCCATTAATTTGGGTTTGAGTTTAATCTCACGCAACTTTATTCAGTTAAAATGGGAAGAGGAAAAGATCTTTATAAATGAAATATAATTTTTTTAAGGTTGTTTTAGTTTTATTAAATCTAATTAGGGGGTTTGTTTGCAATTATTTCCACTGACAGTTATTTCTATTCATCATCGATGGCCAAAATTTCAAACACTTTATCATCTAAGCCGCTAGCTTATTAATCTACCCCGCACTGTCGTGCGGGACATCATTACCCAACAGATTCAAAAAGTAACCCTTTACAAAACAGTAGAAATTCATGCATGCATCTTTTTTACAAAACAACAGAAATTCATGCAGATTCAAAAAGTAACCCTTTATAAGTTGGGTAAAATTAACACATATCATAATACACTTTTTTCTTCATTAATATTTTAGGGTTTACCCCTTTAGAGGGAAACCGAGAAATAATGTAATCATGAGAAGCTAAACTTTTATCGATTAGGATGAATTCAAAGTTCCGGGCGTGAAGCTTAATTATTATACAAATTTATTCGAAGTTTTTATCATATTATAGATTGTCTTTTATATATCTAGGGTTAATGATTGATTACTAGATTGTTCAAGTATACATTGAATTAATCTTTTGATCATTCTAATGCTAGTAGAAGTTGGGTGATAAGTAATAGTCAAACATCTCTCTATACAAGTAGAAATCGTGAGACCTTGCAGAGGGATTCTGTGGAGCAATTTTGAGTGAAGACAACATCAGCAAGTGAACCTTGAGCTAAGAGTTTAACTACTGGGATCAACCTAATTCACAAAGCCTAAAGCGTTCTATTAGATTACACCTTGAGTGAGCTACTACGTGGTGGTTCGGTTGGATAAAATATGATATTCGAGAGCTTCCGTATTCGTGGTAAAAGGAGTTTTGGGGATAGCACTGAGCTAGCTGTTATTCTACGATTAGTGATATATGATTCTTACGAAAGGTAAACGAGTATTCTATGAGAGTCAACGTTTGGTAACGGCGAATGATTCCTAATCATCTTTTCATCTTATTATTTATTATTCCCTTTGTTTATTAAAATCAAACCAATCCACCCTTTTAGTATTTTTTATTGTTTAGCTATTCCAAATAACATATCACTTACACAGCTCTCTATGGGAACGATCCTTACTACCGCTATATTACTAGTTAATTAGTGGGAAATATATCAAATAATTTTTTGTACTTACGACACGCATCAACCGTACCTAAATGTGTATAACAAGTTGGCTCATTAACAATTAATCGAAGTTAGTCATATAAACACTTTTAGCTTAGCTATATTCTGATAATCAACCAATCAAGATAGATAATCAAATGTATCTAAATGTGTTACAAGAGAGTTGTTCAAATATTCACTATCTCATAGAAATATATATGAAGCATTTGAAACATATTCGACTTGGTTTGTAAGTGTACAAAGTACGTATACAAGAACCAATTCATGAACATAATGCCACGGTTTGTGAACCGAGTTCGCATACCTTAATGCATTAAAATTCAGGGACTTTAGTTCGGAAACGAACCCGAGTTCATGAGTATAGACAATAGTTTGCATGCAGAGTATGTGAACAAGTTGTCATACTTACCTATTTTAGAACCTAACCACTGAATTCGCAAACTACCATTCCCGAACTTTCCTAGTTTTGTCGTTCGCAAACCACAGTTCCGGACCCAATACAGATAAACTCGTTCGCAATCAAGAGTTCCAGACCCAACTAGCACTTCATAGTTCGCATACTGTGTACACATACTATGTTGTATCCAGACATTGATAGTAGTTCTAAAACCCTCGTTAATCGATTTGAAACATCCTTAGAAGATGACAATGGTAATCTTAAACATACCACTAGCTTTAAGTAATTTTCAAATGATTATTTGATCCATACGAAACATCCCAAGTTAATATCAAATGATTGTCTCACACAAATCATGTAAGATGTTCAAGGTAATTTTCACATGATCATTTTGACTTAATATTTAGTTTCCAACAAATGAATTGTTTATAACTAAAGTTGTCAAGTAAATGATGAAGCATTCTAAGCTTTAAATTCATATTTCGAGAACTATATAAACGAGATAAACTCGACTCAAAATTTCAAATGTGTTTAACATAAAGTCTATATAGCTATACGACTTAGTCTCGTTAGTAGATATAATTGAATAGACTTCTGAGTGATAGATAAGTTTTAGTCTCCACATACCATTTGTCGTTGAAGTTCCTCCAAGCTCCTCAGTAGATCTTCTTCTTCAATTGGTGAACGTCGTGAAGCTCCTCAGTCTTCACTTATCTTTTGTTGATGAATTTTTCCAAAAGCTTCAGTTGATCTTTGACTTCAAACACTGATCTATCCTAACTCCTCTAGACATAACTAACTAATTGTAGACTAGAAATCAAGATATAGTTTTGATCAATTAAATTTGACAAACAATCTTGAGATAACAACGCTTGTGAGTTTGACCGAGCAATGCTCTAACAATCTCCCCATTTGTCAACTTTAGTGACAAAACTCAATACATATGGGTTGCAAAATAAGTAAACTTTATAGCTTTTATTCCATCATGCTTGATTTCCTTGGCTCTTCAACTTCCTTGATTTCTTCATAACTTCAAGTTCTCCATCGATTCTGAATGTGTTCCACCCAGCATCATTGTTGTTGAAGATTCGGAGCAATAACAATATGAAAACAAATGTTCTCAATCATTGTTATTCATTGTCATAGTATTATTATGTTAATCAAAGTCCAATTGTATCACAACTTTGAAATAATACTACGGTGATATGTATCACTCCCCCTTAGTCACACTTCCATCTTAGGTAGAATCCTATAGAATGGAATCCACTCCCCCTTATATAATGATCTGTAAACCATATGTATGTAGTGTGAACTACTAAATAATTCTCCCCATTTTTGTCAATATAAATTAGCAAATGTACGAAAATTATGGGATCGTTATGAATTCTCAAAAGATAATGCATGACTGAAGAAGCATATCAACTTTTCTTTAGATGATTTCGTACATAGTCGAAACTTAGTGTATTCATCAAGGAGTTTATTAATATACAAGTTAACCCCTACAAATTCCACAACCATTCTCCCCACAAAGATATAGCAATTAAGCACAAGTTCATTTACGAACTCTCCCCCATTTGATGTCATTCCCAAGAGAACAACATGAGCGACCTTACTTTTACGAGAAAAAAAAAGATTTCTAATTTGGACATTAACAAATCACATGGATTTGTATCCAATAAACTAATCATAAGAAAATATTTTTGATTAATTTAACCGGAATCACTCAACATAAGAAAACTTACGGAGTAAATATAGTACTTTCACATATAGTGGATAAGGGAAAGATTAATACTGCGGAATATCTCAAAAGTTAAAACCTATCTTTTATCAATATATGCAAAAAGACATAATAGACTTAACTTTTGAGCATTTATGAGATAATAGCACAATACACAAAACATAAAGGCACATATCTCATAAGACATTCACAATATATAAAACCAATAAGATTAAATACTGCAAGTTCATCTTCCAAAAACTTAGAATTTAAATAAATAAATAAATATAAAAACATGCAAGATGAAAAATGTTGGAAATAGCTTGTGTAATCACAATATATGCTATACCAAACCCTAGTTATCCTTCTCGAAAATAAGAATAAATTCTTATAAGAAGTTTCCTAGACATAAATGATATAAAACGGAGGAGCTTAGCATCATCTTCATCATCATTGGAATCCATCCAAGAGGCTTGAACTTTATCCATTTCTTCCTTGATTTCGGGAAATTTTGTAGCAATCACACATAATTGTTCTTGCGCACCCTTGTGAATTTTTTGAAGAAGACTCGAGGTGGTATGATCACAAGAACCATCAAGAGTATCACATATTTGTCTTTTGTAGAAATTCATCTTCATACGTTTGGTAGTACTTGGACAAACCGGTTTGGGAGTTCCGATAGAGTTGCTTATGGGAGTTATGGAGTGTTCTCGACATATTTTCCCAATTAAGCATGGAAAGTCTAACTTCTTGTTGAATAATTTCATTGAAACCGCAAATGGGAGTTATGGAGTGTTCTCGACATATTTGCCCATTTGGAGAATAATAAATCCGCAAATAGCAATACCTTGAGCACCCAGTTCAAGGAAATATACCAACTCCACAAATTCATGACTCCAAAGAGAGTTCTCAACCGTGGAGGGACAAAGATTAGAAATGCCAAGTTTACCGAAGATCCTTAAAGATATACTAAGATATTGGGTAGGAAATTTTCCTTCAATCCAATCAAAATTATTACGACAAAGACCATAAGAAATGGTTTCACAAGATGGCTTTTCTTCCTCTGGGAAAACAAAAATTATCCAAGGGAATTTTGTTAATCTTTGAAATCAACTTGAATCTTTTTCCTATTAATCATAGTCATGAAGACAAATTTATCAAGATTACCATCATGGATGTTAGCATAAAAGATCCTTGTAAGGGTGTCAGATCCTTCACCAAGACCATCGAAGATGTTACCAAGATTATACTTCTCAAAAAAGATAAATCTTTTTTATAACCACTTTTCTTTACCAATTTCTTCTCTATGATTAAATCCCTAGTAGAATTTTTTTCAAAGGTCTTAGTACTAAATCATTGACAAACACAATTCTAATAGAATCTTGATCACTAGGTATAATCTTATTCATGAGAGTGGATGCAACAAGACCCTTACAAATTCTTCTTGGTCTCTTATCATCTCCATTAGGTCTTCCCATAATAGCTAAAAAATAGTAGATTGAGAGAAGAAAAACAGGATTAGAATCTTACTTGATGAACTCCCTTGTAGATGATTGCTTACTTCACTCTTCCTTGATCCGATTTTAAGATTCCATGGTGCTAGTACGAAAACCCTAAGACAAACCTTGTTCTTGTATGCGGACGATATGAAAAACAAGAAAGGTATGCATATTGTATGGCTAAAAAGAAAGTGAACAGAGATAGGATAAAGTGGATTGGAATTTGTAACTCAAAATATCAAGGGGGTCTGGGAATCAAAAATCCCCACCAATTCAACGTAGCTTTATTGACAAAGCTGGCTAGTTGGTTAATATCGGAAAAAGATCAATTATGGGTCAAAATTTTAGAAGCGAAGTATTTCCCTAACTCTACAAGGGTAATTTTGTTTGGCTAGTAAAAATGGAGCTAATACGAGGATTAGGGAGGAAAATTGGATTCCTAATTCAAATAAAATTCCCAAACAGATAGATAAAGAAGGACCACTGCCGCAAAAACTCCAAGAACTGATAAATAATGAAGGATCTTGGGACTCTTTGAAATTAGATGAATTTTTTTCTCCAGAAACAAAAAGAAAAATACTTTTAATATCTCCAATAAGCGATGACACATACAGAATTAGGTGGAAACATCATCCCTCAGGAGCTTTCTTGGCTAAAAATATTTATAATTTTCTTATTAACAAAAATCCCGCAAATGGGAACAATAAAGATATCCCCTGGAAAAGATTATGGAAGATGCAATTAATGTTCAGGATTATGTCCTTGTTATCTTTTTTGCATCAAATTGACAGTTATATTAAGGGTTTACCCTACATAGCTCCCAATAACCCGCATGACCAAGTATTATGGCATGCGGTCGCGACGTATAAAAATCTTGATCAGAGTACACACTCCTATTAATAAAATTCAAAAGGCGAGGGTACCCAAATATACCTCAAGATAAAACTTTTCCTACCTATAAGTCCTTTCTCCGAAAGTGATTGTTTATGGACTGAGTCGAGACAATACAACTAATCGGTTCACACTTCGTGTGATCGTCTATGGATACGAGATCGAGACAATACAACAACGAAGTATGTTTACTTGATACAAAGGTTCGGACTTAACCAAACACAATATGATTGCTTATCAAGTAAATAGGAATTAACGTTTGTGTAATTTACTTTAATTATAATAAAACAATTATAATGCGGAAAATAAAAGTAAATGACACATCAAGATTTTGTTAACGAGGAAACCGCAAATGCAGAAAAACCCCGGGACCTTGTCCAGAATTGAATACTCTCAGGATTAAGCCGCTACACAAAATTACACCTAACTTCGTATAGTTGAGACCAAGTAACTAACCCTATAGTTCACCTAGTTCCGTTTGTATTCCCACGCCTCCAATTTATAAATAAGTCACGTACTTGGAACAATTTCTTTGGTTCGTATTCCAAACAGTAAAGGAACAACAAATCTGTTTGGTATCAACTTTATTCAACCAAGTGATATGAGTCAGAAAAAGGCTTTTCCGCTTATCTTAACATAAACTCCTTTGTCGGGTCCTTAGATCTATCTTATGTTCAATTACCTAAGTAATCGTTTAAGATTAAGCCAACAACACCTTTAATCCGAAGAACTGTGTTGATGTCGATCTAATCAATTAATCAATCCAATCTACCACAAGGATAAACCGATTATTAATTGGATCCTCTGTTACCGAAACAAGTATTGTGCACACCAAAGATTATAAAACCCAAGTCAGATCTTCAATATCTTCTTTGTCTTCAAATTAGGGCTGTCAATGGGTACCCATTACTCGAAACCGGAACCAAATCCGGTAGATTTGGGTCCGGTTCCGGGTCCTAAAGTTGGACCCATTAACAACCTAGGACCCGGCGGGTAATTACCCGATTGGACCCGAATATAAACGGGTCCAAACGGGTAATACCCGTTGGGTACCCGGTTATTTATCTTTTATTCATGTTTTTAGCAAAATTACAAGTATTTCGTTAGTTTTCGCTTTGATTTTTTTTTTCATTTTTCATTTTTTTCGTATACTTAATCTTTATTTAGTACATTAATAAAGAAATAATAATAAATTCTAATAAAAATAATTTAGATCCAAGCCAAAAAGATAAAGATATTAAGTTTTGGGGACTTTTTTTTTATAGTTTTCTTAATACCCAATGGGTACCCGGGTTTTTAAACGGGTCCGGTTCTGGGTCCACAAATTTGGGAACCGGACCCGGAACCGTTAGGAACCGGACCCGACCATTATAAGTAGGGTTCGGGTCCGGGCCTAGTAATACCCGGGAGGACCCGGACCCATTGACACCCCTACTTCAAATCTTCTTAAATCTTCAATAAAAACCTGCACACAATCACTTGAATCTCCTGTGATCAATCACGCACAGAACGGAGTCTTTTAACAATGGATTATCACAAGATCGTCTTTAGAACTCACAACAGTCTAAAGATCCCTGTCGAAACTCTGAACTAGTTTGAGTGAATCTTATATCAGAAGAGAATATTCTCAAGAATAAACAAACTAGGTGCAATCAAATTTCAACCACCGTTAGTCAATCAATCAATCGAAAACAATAGATAAACCACAATTATTTAGTTTCCCACCAACGGTACACGCTAGAGCTTCTCAATCCCAAAGAAGACTTTAAATTGAGCGGCCGTAAGAGATTTCGCCTAATTAGGTCACTCTCCTCTCTGAATAGGCGGCTACACCAGTAACAAAAACAAAAGAGGAAGTCTGTTTTTATGAAGGATTAGTTTGCTAGAAATGCAAACTTCAAGTATTTATAGACAAGGAATTTTGGACACCAAGGAATTTACAAAACCGAAAATATTCTCAAGATATTCATTTAAGCACAAAGTCGGTTTCCATAATTCCTGGAAATGCTCTATCCAAAAATAATGATCGAAATCTCTCGAAAAATCTAATTAGTAAATGCACATTATTAATTCTGGAATTTCCCTACAAAATGAAATTAATAACCTTATTTAATATATTCTTAACTTACTTATGTTTCGATCCTGAGATTCTCTTCCCTTAGCCGTTAAGGAATATCTTTGAACAATTAACGAAATAAACATTCACATCACTTGTTCAAAGTTTTTCGACATCTTTACTTTGTAAGTTCTCTTTCACACTTACAACCTTGAAATCGATTTGCCACACTTCCGAACAAGTTTAGAATTGGATCATCTGACTTTCAAGAACTATGTGATTGATCAAACCAACATTCAATCACAATCATGGGTTTAACGGTTCTACCAAAACAAGTTTCGGTTCCACCTCCATGTGAGTATTGTGCATAGTCACACTAGCTTTCCAAAATTCGGTTCACTAGGTACTAGGATCGGTTCCCCACATATAGATGGTATCTAACTTATATGTGTTGCACATGTCCATATAGGATCGGTTCCCCTTTGCCTAAAAACGTGTTGCACATGTCCATAGGATCGGTTCCCCTTTATGCTATAAACCTTGATGCACCCCATACAAGGATCGGTTCCCCTTGTGATGTACTGCACCCCTTACAAGGATCGTTTCCCCTTTCCCTTTAATTGGTCATACATACAAACTCGATCATACCACAGGTGATTACTTAAGATCGGTTTTACTAATAAAAGTTATACCAATACATAATTCAGGCCTTTGTGAATAGTTCTACCAAGAACACAAACATGTTGTGAGCGGTTATACTCAATCACACATATTGGTTGTTCATAAGATATGCAATAAATAAAAAAACCAATAACGCCTGGCAATTTCCTTTTTGATCCACAAACAAGTTTATGAACTTACTTCCTTAGAACACATGTAAACATTGTTCCCTGGGATGAAATACTCGCCTCATACCCATACATAATCACAATAACATTCAAATGATTATGGCGATGTCTTATCTACAAAGTTTAATGGTTAAGCAATAAACCTCGTATTATATTCCTTAATACTATGTGTATCTAGAGTTCAAATATGCTTCACAATTATGTTTTCAATATGCACGACTTGAAAGATACGTTAGGGAATGAAACAGTTCAAGTCAAATATCACTAACCTCAAGTGGAAGGATGATTGTTGTCGTTGTAGCTCCTTTCTTCTTCACATCTTCAAGACTTCGCAATACTTGTAATGTCTCATATCCTAATACTTTCAAGCTAACATATACGGAGTTGACTCTTCTAGTACATAATCAATCGACTCTTAACATGAGTTTTGATTCACTAAAATATGACAACCAAACTTGACATACCAACGCCTGGTGGGTTCAACCGAGCAATGCCCTAATAATCTCCCCCTTTGTCAATTTTAGTGACAAAACTCGTACATCATATGGATAAACAAATTACAAGAATTCATTACACATCCGCTTGATTTCCGATTCAACGGCACAGTAAAACTGCTTACATTCAATCCTTGAAAATGCCGTTGTTGACATTATAATAACAAAGCTAATACTCCCCCTAAGGAAGATAGGTAGATATTCAATCCGCACATCTTTGTTATACCACTTCATATGACATGTTACTCCCCATTAGTCTGTGCTTTCACTCTTTCGTTAGATAAACATTCAAGCACCATTATTCTTTTCCTTAGCGATACCAATCAATATAAAATCAATGCCAGTATCGCTTGTTTATTCCATATATTTCTCCCCCTTTTTGTCACAAAAATGACAAAGAAGCGAAAAAATAAAGGACAACACTAAAAGAATCTTACAAATCTCAAAATAGACTTGCAAACCTATAGAGTTAGGCACGAGGGTTCCACACATCATGTTCTGATAACCAATATCAAAACCGAAACTACAAGTAGTCTTATTTTGATATGTTACCAAGGAAATAATTGTCCGAAATAATTTTTCCAATTTAGTTTAGCAAACCAAAAAACAGCTAAGCACCTTAGTCCCTTTGCTAAACCGATTGTTCAAAAACAACCGCTTGATTCGATAAGACCAAAATAAAGATAAACTCTATTTTTCTCATCAGGTTTTAATTATCCATAAACTTAGACCTTTCAATTTTAAACAAGACAAGTACTAGGTTAGTTAACTAGCATTTCTTGTTAAGGCATTCGATTAGACTTGAATAACCGAAACCTCACTTCGATAAGTCTAACTAAGATCGGAATTAACTTAGTTTCTCTTATCCGGAATCGAATTGGACTAAACCACTCATCCCGTACACAAATAATTCGTTAAGCCATAAATAATTCATACAAACCAAAATAAATCAACTTGCATAATTATTCACCTCAACCGGAAGCAATTGAAACAACATAGACATTAAAAGCACCGTAATTGCACCGAAATTTTGTAAGCTTAAACAATTGATACCATACAAAAGCAAGATAACAATAGTTTTTCTTAACCGGAACCAATTGAATCACACATCCACACACACATCATGGAATAAACATCAACTGAACCCAAATTTTGTTAAGCAAAATCAACAAATATATAAAATATAAACTCAGGCTTTTCTTAAACAGGAAAACAATTAACCAACAAGATTGTTACCTCAAATTTTGCATCCACTTCTCCAATATGATTACATATTCGTCCAGGGAGAATTGATATTGAAATATCACCACGTTGTCATCCTTATGCATAAACAAAAGAATAACAACAACCCTCAACCTTTACCAGAGAAAGGTTGAAAACCGGTTTTAACAATTGCAAGCAAAAGTTTAAAACCGGATCCACAAGGTACTAATGTACCTTGACAATCCCTATGGATTTCCTTAGGTTTTCGAAAGTTGATCTATCTAAGGGTTTAGTGAGAATATCAGCTAGTTGACGCTCGGATGGAACATACTCTAATTTGATAACACCATTCTCATGTAATTCTCTAATAAAGTGATATCTAATATCTATGTGCTTAGTACGAGAATGTTCAACAAGATTCTCGGTCAAGCGAATAGCACTTGAGTTATCACAAAGGATGTTCATGATTGAAATATTTATTCCATAGTCAATGAGCATCTGTTTCATCCATAATAGTTGGGTACATCATGTACCAGCAACAATGTATTCTGCTTCACATGTTGATAAAGACTGCGAATTATGTTTCTTGTTGTGCCAAGCAACAAGATTTTGACCAACATAGAAGCAACCACCTGAGGTGCTTTTCCGATCTTCTACATACCCTGCCCAATCAGTATCTGAATAGGCAACAAGATTGTTGTTTGTATCCATTGAGTATGATAGACCATAATCTACAGTACCACTAACATATCTTATGATACGTTTTACAGCTTTAAGATGTGATTCTTTAGGATCCGCTTGAAATCTGGCACAACATCCCACACTGAAAGCAATGTATGGCCTTGTTGTAGCTAAGTACAACAAGCTTCCGATCATGGATCTATATAGTTTTTGATCAACAGATTTTTCTCCTGGATTGGATTGGAGTTTCCCAGTAGTCGACATTGGAGTTACCATAGGTGTTGATTTGTTTAGTTAGAATTTCTCAACAAGGTTGCTTGCATATTTTTCTTGAGAAAGAATAATATTGTATTTTTGTTGTTGTATTTGCAAACCAAGAAAGTATGACAATTCTCCAACATTACTCATTTAGAATTCTCCACTCATAAGATTTAGGAATTCATCTGTTAGAGTTTTTGAGGTGGATCCATATATGATATCATCTACATATATTTGTGCTATAAGGACATTCTAACCACACCACTTGGTGAAAAGAGTTTTATCAGCACCACCTCTAGAGAATCCTTTTTGAAGTAGAAAGGATGTCAATTTGTCATACCAAGCTCTTGGAGATTGTTTTAGACCATACAAGGCCTTCTTAAGTTTAAAGACATGATCTGGGAACGATGGGTCTTCAAACCCTTTTGGTTGAGCTACGAAAACTTCTTATTTTAAATTCCCATTTAAAAATGCAGACTTGATATCCATTTGAAATAATTTTATATCTTAAGATAGCAGGCATAAGCAAGTAAAAGTCTAATAGATTCTAAACGAGCAATAGGAGCAAAAGTTTCATCAAAATCAATAACTTCAATTTGAGAATATCCTTGAGCAACAAGTCTGGATTTGTTTCTAACAATCGTTCCGAATTCGTCTGATTTGTTTTTGTAGATCCACTTCGTTCTAACAATGTTTACTCTTGCTGGTTTTGGAACAAGTTCCCATACTTCTTGCCTTTTAAACTGATTGAGTTCCTCATGCATAGAGTTTACCCAAGCTGGTTCACTGAGTGCTTCCTAAATATTCTTTGGTTCTATTGAAGATAGAAAATATGAATAGTGATAGACATTCTGAAGTTCTCTTCGAGTCATAACTCTGGCATTGGCATCTCCAATAATGTCTTCAGTAGAGTGTCTTTGATGTACCCACTTGGCAGGTTTTTGAACAATGCATTCAGTATCATTAGGTTGTTCAACAATACTTTCATTATCATCAATGTCACTAATTAGAAGAACCAC
>JAJJWW010016910.1:0-142565 GCA_023531295.1 Papaver armeniacum | reverse complement strand
AGATATAACTCTGTACTTCAAAATGCCACCATCATCAACTCTGCTTAAACCCCAAACCTCACAAATCTTCTCTTTGTTTCCCAATCCATTTTCCCTCTCTAACCCTAATTCTCAAATCTCAACTCAAACCCTTACATTTCTTAGAAAACCCAACTCATTCTCTCTCTCAGTTTCCACAAATTCATACTCATCTTCTTACTCACAAAACCAAAGCTCATACTCAGTAGCTGAAGAAGAAGATGATGTAATTGGTGATTGTGTTGTCTTTGAAGAAGGAATTTTTGAAGACCCATTTCTTGAAAAAAATGATTTTGATTCTGAAAAACCTAGTAGTAAAATTATATCAAAAACACCAGTCAAGGAAGAAACTTTGGTACCAGATAATTGGAGAGAAGTACAAGCTGAAATCAATATTACTAAGAAAGAAAGGAGAAAAATTATGCATTCCATTGAATTTGGTAGTAAAATTCAGAAGAAAAATAAAGGGGTGCCTGTGACTAGTACAGTAGAATTTTTGTCTTATAGAGAGTATAAGTTAGCTCAATTGAATCCTGTTATTCTTGATAACCCTGAATTTGATTTGAAAGAGCATGAGAGGGAAGACGAAATGATTTCTTCTTCTAGCGCTACATCCAGCAGTAGTACCAGCAACCGAGTAGCTCCTAGAAATCCTAGATTGGCTGTTTATCAGGGTACTTTCGATGACATAAGTGAGTTCTTCAATAGTGGTGATTATGTACCTGGAGCAAACAGTGACAAGAAATCAGATGGTAATTTCATTCATTTCAGATATATTTTTTCAATGGGTTTGTTGATTTTTGTTGATTGTTATGCAAAAGTTTAAGCCCTTGTGAGCATATTGATAGGGTAGATACTTAAATGCAGTGCAATTACAGATTCTTTCTTTCTATTATGGCGTAAGACTAATGCTACACTGAAACATCCCAACTATCTCCGACTCATAATGTGTTCCGAGGAATTCAGCAAACTGAAACTGCTTCATTTTATTGCATAATAATGGAGTTGGACAAGGAGTTCAACTTACTTCAATCATGTCCTATAAAATAGTTCTTTCTACTTGTCTATATAATGTGAATTTTAACATTGTTTACAGGGATATATGTTAATGTTCATGTGTAGCTGAGACTTTGTTACTGTGTGCCTTCATGAGTAGGTCCTCGTAAGTTGTTTTCGAAGGAAGAAAAGTTTCTCTTGAATAGGCGCATACCTAATCTGGAGGACGCTGCTTCTGTAAGTGTTTCTATGTACGCTGAATGTCTTGTATATGTGTTAATTGATCTGCTTTTCATGCTTTGCCCTCATATTTAAATGAGATGCATTGACTAGGGAATATTTAAAGTAATTCTAACAATTAGTAGGGCATGGTTTCACATCAGTACGGCAGTGTACACACAGTAGTCAGCATTGGCTTTTGCAGTTAACCGTTCTTGATATATAACTTGCTTACTTGTCTTTTGCAAATCGTTTATCAATTTTAGTTTTGTAGGAAAGATGATTCATGTTCTGTATAATGAAAAATCTCTGCTACCTGCCTATATAAGCACTGTACCTTATGTAAGAATAAGCACACACGAAAAATCCTCCTGCACACACACTTGCAGACTGTAACCGTCTTATACTCACTGCATTTGGCGAGTAAGAGTAACCAAGAAATTTCCTTCTTGATTTTCTTCTTCTACGAAGAGGTATACCTTTAGGAATATTATTAGAAAGAAATTTTCCTCATTGAAATTTTTTGAAGGATCAGATCTCATGATTGAGCTCCATATTAGTCAAGAGGTTTTAGTAGAAGGGGTAGTTGTTTTTAAGTTGCAGGGGAAGCAGATTCATCAGACTATGAGTCCAAACGCTGAGGCGTCTCCGTTTGAGAGACCTATTAAATTATTTCTGCCTTTTAATTTTTTTTTGGTCATTAATGGGAATGCATTTCATTGATTTGAAAAATTCCACTCATCAATTTCTAACATAGACATTTTTTAGGGAAAATGGCTACCATTACACACTCTAGCTGCTTCAGGAGAGTTCTTCCTTGTGGATGCCCTGATGAAGCACAATGTTGACATCAACGCTGCAGATAAGGTATATTTTTGGTCATCTGCTAATCAGTTGAATCATTGAGTTAATGTGGTCATGTTTTTTTCCTAGGAGTAAGCTCATTTATCCTGCATATTCAAAATTTACCCTGTTATTTCAATTGTTTCCGGTTGCATGTATGACCCGTATTCATTATTTTCCATGCAGGATGGTCTGACTGCACTTCACAAAGTAATACTTTGTAAAAAGCAAGCCATTACCAACTATCTTTTGAGGGAATCAGCAAACCCTTTTGTTCGTGATAAAGTGAGTAAAGAAATATAAAATATTTTTGCAAATTCTGAATGTTGCCACTTATGAAAGTGTCATTACCTTGTTGGTGTTACTTTCTGAAGTAGATTATCACATATTTCAGTGATTTCTTTAAGCCGGTATTTTCTCGTTTGGTTCTATGATTCTAGTGTTCTAGAGATTACAAAATAATATGTTACATTTTTGCATGTGCTACAAGTATTATCATTATTATGTGAATCTCCATGTGGGATTGTTTAGTTTGTCTGTTAATGGTGCAACATCAATATGTTCATTTTTGGTTGATATTCTATTACAACAGGATGGAGCAACCTTGATGCATTATGCCGTCCAAAGTGCCTCAACTCACACAATCAAAATTCTTCTTCTGTATAATGTTGACATAAACCTCGCAGATGATGTATGACTGTGACTACTCTATTTGATTTTCAAAAGATCTTGATAATGCTTTACTTTTCTGAATTTCTTCAATTATCCGAGTGACTGTGACTAGTCTATCTGAAATACACTGGTTTGTTACTTTACAGGATGGATGGACACCATTGCATGTTGCTGTTCAAGCTCGAAGAACGGATTTGGTGAGGCTTTTGCTTATTAAAGGAGCTGACAAGACGCTAAAGAATGGGGTAAGGACCTTAGCTTGTTCTAAATACCTTTATCATCTTATACCGTACCGCAACATTATCATCATGATATTTCTTGGCCATACCTGCATCATGGAAACAGTTCGATTATATTCTTTCACGTCAGTTATTGGTGACCTACTTGAGACTATTGTTTAATGATGTCCAGCACTCTAATGAAAATAGCAGCCATAGTCTAAAGTGGGGATCCCCCAACATGCTGTATAATGGAAACAGAGAAAAGGAAATTATAATTGTTAGTGGGTTCAGTAGTCATCCATAAGGATAATCTTCTTTGACTGATGCAGTCTGTATTTATTTAGAACTTTTCGCCAGACGTGTTTATAATATGCATTTCGGAGCAATTAGAAGATATATCCAATACAATGTGTAATATTTTATGATGACTTTCAAATTGCTTAAGATTGTTTATTATGTTGGTTTGTGTTTCAGGATGGCTTAACCCCACTTGATCTTTGCCTTTACTCTGGTCGAGATACGAGGACTTACGAGCTTATCAGATTATTAAAGCTGTTGCCCAAGTCCAAACAACATCAACTACTTTGACAGCAATTTACTTACCTGTCTTTCTTTGAGTTAATGTTATATGTAATTGAGTTTCACTTGGACTTAGCATTGTTGTATAGTATTCACCTCTACCCTCTTTCAGGTGTAGAGTTACATGCTTATAAAAAAAAAAAAAAAAGGTGTAGAGTTACATATGTGAAGTGTTGTTATTGAACGAGGTATATTTGGACATAGAGGCTCACTTTTAAAGTGCGTCAACCCTGCCTGAGATTTACTTTGTGGATTATCTGGAAGACAATGCGAAATGGAATCAACTGGTCGATTCCATTTGATGGGAGTGGGACAATACATAACATTGTTTCCTTCGAAAGGATGGGATGCCTAAACCGAAACTAGGATAGGGACTCGTAAAAGTACTACACTCGAACACTTCCAAGACTACAAGGTTCAGTGAACCTAGACAAACATGGCAGCATTAATGAACCTATACCAGAAATAACGACCAGTTTATCAATGTAAAAGAAGTATAAATCTGTACTGTGATTTTCTTGTAATCTTCCATTCTCCTGAAGTTTTTATTTTTACATAGATGGTAGATGGTGAGTCACATTGTCAGCCCTGTTTAGATTAACCGGCCGGCCTCTGCCAGTGTCGGCTTACATGTGCTTTCCACGTCAGAGCATCTATCCGCTAAGGGGCAACACGCATAAAACACATGTGCAGCGTCAACAAAATTAGGATAACAACAAACAAAATTAAAACTCCACGCACTGCTGCGTATAACAAAACGCAATTTTCTGCAAACCTGAGAAATTAGGCAGCAAGTCATACATCCAATTGGATCGTTTTCATTTCACCCTTGATTTTTAATTCGATTTTGATTTATTCTTTTCTTCGCTCTTACTCGCATTTAATAAGATTATAATAGTTTCTCCCTTTCTCTTTCCCTAAAACTCTCTCTGATTTTTTCTGTAATGTTTGGAGTAGATTGTAGAGTTTGTAAGATTCCTAAAATTTTTGGAATTGTCACAGACAGATCAAATGTAGATCATCATCGTACTTCACTAGTGTTTAATTCGTCTACTTCTTCTATTAATTTTTCTAGTTATTGTTGTTCATCATTGTCACTTCAATTAGGTTGTTGGTGTTCTAGAAATAGACTAAGAAATAAATCTAATTGTAATAATCGTAAATTGAAAACTATCATTTCTTGTAAAGCTTCTTCCTCTGGTAATAACTCTAGACGTAGATCAGGTTTTGGTGATGAACGGAATGATGATGATTATGTTCAAGCTTTTCTCTTATATTCAGGTACTCCTTTTATTTCCTCTTAATTTTTATATACCTAATTTTACTCTTAGTTTTTAAATTTTAGAGTCTTATTTGTAAATTCTTGATATTGGTGTTTGCATTGGATTAATCATGACATTTCTTAGCTATTAAGAGTTCGAGCTATATTACTAAGTGTTTTATGTGGGGGGTTAACAATTTTGGTATTGCAGAAACTATCAGACACTACCAATTACGGAAACAAGGGTTTGTAGAGGAGACAAAGTTATCGCCGTTTTCGACTCAAGCAAAGTACTTTACACCTAATACTACCATAGGACATGGCTTTCTTCGACGTTTTCAGAATCCTACAGTTTTTCTTAAGATTGCCTGCGATGGGGATTTGTTACTGCCGATTGCTGTCGGTAGGTCATATAACCAGAACCTTTACCACATACATAATAATTTGATTTTAGCATTGTAAACTCTAGTTGCCAGTGCAAAATTTGATGATGCCTGTCCTAATTTTGAAGTGTGGGTTCACTGACTTCACACATCCTGCCTGTTTAGTCAAAAACCCAAATTGCCTTGCAGTGATTGCGTTCCTATTTTCATTAATGGGCAACTTATTTACATGTAACTTTATCTGCTTGTTAGTGCAGGGGATTCTGCAATTCAGAATCTTATAGATGTCTCAAGAGAGGATGAGAATGCGGTAAGTTTTTAGTTTCATTCAGCTGACACCGATTATTCTTTACTAACAAACTTAATGCTAAATGTTGGGATTTTGCAGGATCTTCCAAGCCAATTCCAGTTGATTAAAAATCTTGGGTTAAAACTTGGTTACGAGGTAAGGAGATAATTTCTCAAACTGTTGGCATAATCTTGTTCGTCTTTCTCATCATAGTTCCGCGCTTGTACTGCTAATATTAGTGATAATGTTCTATTGTAGTATACCCCATTGAAGAGTGGTTATGGAGTTTAGTGAGAATTCCGTGTATGGCTACTACTTTTCCCCTGCGGAAACATTTGTCCCAAAACGTTACATAGTGTCTAGAGGATATCCCAACGTATCATAGAAGTACTCGACAAATGAAAAAGGTCCCAGAGTCCCACTGAGTAAAGAAATGGATGGCAAGTTGTCGTTTGAACAATTTCTTTTTTGTGTTAGTATCCAGTCTTTTCCAATCTCACCTTTTACCTCGATAGTCTATGGATCTTATTGAAGTTGTACGACAAGAACAGAAATCTACCTTGACTTTGTTCTGATACGGTTAATGGAGGACAAGGGAATCACGCCGTAATGCTGACATAAAACTCAAATCTTTTTGAGGCCCAATACAATGTTGTTTTTATCTTCTTTCTTTTGTCCTTGGAACTTTAGTTCTTCAAACGTAGTTATCCAACTCCTATAAAGGTTAACTTTTGCACCAGTAGTTCAATACTTTCTTATATTTTTCTTAATTTTCAGATATTAATGGTACGGATTACAGAGAGAGTTGTTAATACGTACTATGCCAAAATATTTTTCAGAAAGGTATGACTCTGAAGAGCCCACTGTATTCTTAGAAAATAGTAGTCAAATCCCTTTTGATAACCATATTAAGGGTTTTATAATCTGCAGCCAGGGGAAAAGATTGTTCTAAGTGTGGATGCACGGCCATCAGATGCCATAAATGTTGCAAAGAGATGCAAGGTAATGTGATTCATACTAAGAGATCTCTTTTGGTCTTGCAATCACAAATTTTAGCTTTGACAAATAGACTTGCATACCATGGATACTTCAGAAATCAATGTATTATTTGTAGGATTGGTCTTAGGCACTGAATTGATAAAGTGTATCAGAACTTGTAAATTTCAATAGCTGAGGTTTAAAAAAAAAAAACCTTTAGCCTAAATAGTTGGAATCAGTCTATCTGGACGATGTATCTCATTTATTCCCCTCACATGTCTGTTTAAGATTCATTCATCAACAGTGGACAAAATGCACCTAATGCCTGCTCAATTACTATATGGAATTTTTATGGATTTGTGTTTCTTGAAGTTAGGTGTATGAGCTCTGTGCATTTTGGTTTCTTAGAGATAGTTACTGACATATTTACTCACAGGTTCCAATTTTCGTAAGCAAGCAAATTGTCTTGACAGATGCTACTAAAATCGTCTATGGTGCTAGGAGACGAAGTTACTCGAAAACAGCTTATGACGTATATTTGGACAGGTATTGATCGTATCCTGATGCAAACTTCTTATAGCTGTTCTGACTCCTAAAATGGAGTGACCATGGACATTGTTTATTTTCTAGTTTTTACCTCGCATTTAGACTTATTTCTTTCATTCCTCTGTGGTAATTTCTCGGTCCCCCCTCTACGCATCAAGCTATCAAGTTACATTTCTTTTAGGTATTTGTATATGTACCCTATTGTCTCCTATGTTTATAATTCACTTTCCAAAAAGTGGAGTGGAACATGGAAGTTGGACTCCTTATTGTCTTGCACTGCTTCTATCATTTGTCTATAGTAAATTTTGGTATTTTATATCTTAGCTAGGAGTTTATCTTATGTAGTGCTGCAGAAGGGCCAGATTTACTCTCTGAGGAGCTTGATCTTCTTAAGAATATGAATTTAGCTGTCAAGGAGGAAAGATATAAAGACGCAGGTACTTATATTATACATCCGATCTTTTTTACTCCTTTTGTGTAAGTGTGTAATATTTGTCCTATTCTTCGGATCCTTTCCTATTTCTTTATGCCAACTGGTTCAAAACTATGTTTAGACTGAAATGTAATGTTTACTGGTTATGCAGCACTAATGAAATTCAAGCTCACAAAGCTCCGCGCATCCGGACTTTGAATTAAGCTATATTGAAGGTGCACACTCTTGCCTTACTTTCCTTCTTTCTTGGCAGGGAAGGTATAGTTGAAGAAGTATTAGGGATAAAGAAAACTGCAAAAGGAAGATGGTGTGTAGAGTAAATATAAAATAATATTTGAACTGGCTAGGCTAATGTAATCAGCTATCTAATTTGTGATAAGAGTGTCATTAACAAATCTACTTTTACATATTGCAACCTCACATGTACATATTAACTTATGTGATAAAGACCGAACTTTGTTATGTGGCACAGCTCTGATGAAATTATCAAATATTTATCATTTGTCTTACCATCTGTTTGCCTTTCTGTGTTAAATCTGGTTTGGAATATCTGATCTTGCCGTCAAACTTCAAAGAATTTGAAGTTTATGCTTTTGAAATTAGAATTGGTCAATTCATCCACAATTTTTAGAAATTTAGTTGTTGCACAATCCAATATGTAAAAGTAGATAATGAATATATTCCAAACTCGTTAACCAAGGTTGGCTTGGTGCTGGCACATTCAGGCTCGGCATCTTTTTTATTAATAATTTTGTTAAAATAATATTTTTTTGGCAGTCCTGGCTTGAGCCAGTATGCAAATTTTCTGATATTATATATAAATTTATAAGATAATAAAAATTTTAAGTTTCCAATGGGGCCCAAGTTCAATTAATACATAAATTAATAATCAGGGTAATGTCATTAACGGAATAAGAATCCAAAGTTATCTGTTACTTGATCACATTTATATAATATCATATTTCTTTTTCTTTTTTTAATAAGAAAGAAAATTTCATTAATAAGAATTAATGAAGAGTTACATTCAGTTCTTCTCTGACTAGAGATTTTAACCAAAGGGGATAATCAGAAATCCAAGATTGATCACTCCTATCAATTCTAGCCTTTTTAGAAGGGCTATTAGCAACTTCATTCGACTCTCTATGCACAAAAGTGCACTTCCAACCCCTAAAACTAACAAAAAGACTTCGACAGTCCTGAATGACACTATTATTCGTCCATCTAATACTTCCTACATCACCATTGATAGCTTTTACTACATTCTCCAAATGTAGTCACCCTCCAAATGTAGTTTTTCCATAGCTGAAGCTTTTTCCCACTTAATTGCTGCCAGTGCTGCTAGAGCTTCAGCTTGCTCTTCATCTTGAGCTATTCCAGAGAGAGATTGGGCTCCTCCAAATTGCCCTGCATCAGAAAACATCATCAGACCTATACCCATATAATTATTTGCTTTCAAATAAGCTGCGTCAAAATTAATCTTATAAAAGCCATTATCTGGCATTTTCCAAGGAATTACATTCCTAGTCTGATTCACAGCAGTTCTTGTTGTTCTACATTTTAAACAGTTATCATTCTACTCAGCAATGTCTTTATTAACTTGAGTCACTAGTTGTGCTACTTGGATTGTTCCATTATCAAACACTACAGAGCATCTAAGCTTCCATATATGCCATATGGCAAAATTGACAAATTGGACATATTTTTCCTGCTCATCCTTGGATACATTACTAGTATGAAACCAACTAGCTATCCAACTCTGCAAACTGACAGTATAAATATTTCCTGCAATGTTAGCATCAAGAGCAAACCAAAGTCTTTTAGTAACCTCACAATTAATAAAAAGGTGATTAGCAGTTTCAATTTCCAGATTACAAAGAGGACATTAATAAACTGACAGATTTCATCTCCAATTTAATTTTTTGGTAGTCCAATGAGAATTTTCCAAATAATTTTGTTGTATTCTTCTTATTGCAAAATATTTCTCATATTATGACATTAAATAATTAGAAAATAATTTGAATTGTAAAAAAAAATCTCTAGATATATTTGTTGATATAGGAGTTATGAACCTATTTTTGAAATTTAAATTTGGTGTGTTCCGATAATTTATCGATAAATTAACACTTCGTTAAAGTCCCCAAACTATTAATTTATCGAAGCTTTTATGTATTTACGTTTTGCCACTGTTATGGAGAATTTTTAGTGGGCATTTATTACGGATTTTATTCTAATTAAACTGCATTGATTTCCTTTTAAGTTATAAAAGACCAGTTTTTGGAGAAGGTAAGATATAGTGTTTTCTGTCTATTGAGTTCTGAGCAAGTGTTAGAAAGAGTAGTTGCTGGTTCGATTTCTCACAGTGTAGAGAAATCGAACAAGAGAGTTATCAATTGTTTTACCTCATAGGGTTTTCGATAAGAGTTGACTGCTAGCACAATCAAGTAGCAGAGTCGCGAAACACCTTAAAGGGAGCGACCTAGTCCGCGACTTAGCTGTTTGAGATTTTCATGTGTGATTTTATTTTTGTGCATTGTTTCCAAAAAATTTAAGGTGTTTATTATGCTATGGAGAATGAAAGGAAGCGTGTTGATGATACCAACAAACCTTTCAAGTTTGAAGGGCTGC
Source organism: Papaver armeniacum (assembly GCA_023531295.1). NCBI lineage: Eukaryota > Viridiplantae > Streptophyta > Magnoliopsida > Ranunculales > Papaveraceae > Papaver > Papaver armeniacum. The sequence goes on along the minus strand of JAJJWW010016910.1, from coordinate 132,502 downwards.
ATTTCAGAAGATGGAAACAAAAGATGTTATTTTATCTTAAACTTATGAAGTTGCATTTGATTGTGTCGTTTGTTCATCCTGGAAGCGTGAAACCTGCCACTAATAAGACAAGTACCTTCACTGCTAATGATGTTGATGCTACTGATCCACCCCCTACCGGTGCTGCCGAAGACCCAAAATTTTGAGGAGAAACAAAAAGCTATTGACAAATGGGTAGATGATGATTTTGACTGCAAAAATTATATCCTTAATGCTTTATCTGATGATTTGTATGAATATTATTCTACCTTTGAAACTGCTAAAGATGTATGTGATGCTTTACAAAAAAAAAAAGTACTCCCTCTTGATAGGTGTTGAAAAACACCTAAGTTAATATCTAGTATTTATGCTTTCTTTGCTATTTTTCTTGTAAATTATGTACCTTATGTTTGCTTTTGAGTTTATTAGGTGTAATGGAGTCATTTGGAGTAAAAAAAAGGGGGAACTCACTGATTTGGAGCGAAAAGCCAAAGCCAATGGCGAAAGAATGAGGTCACTCCGACATCGCATGAGAAAGTTATGAACAACGTAGATGATTAAGGAATTATGCAGGAAATCAATCTGCCAACACTCAACAGTTGAATGGAGGTGGCCCTTATTCATCAGTTGGGTGCCTATAGCCATCCCAGTTTTCTACATACCCAGGATTGAATTTCTCTTCTTCATTATAGTTTACCTGAATTTCAGAGTGAGAAATGGATGTGCCATTAAGTGCCAGAGTTTACTGGGAAATCGATGAAATGGTGCGGAGATTTGAAGACATGGAAATAGAGAAGTTGGGTTCTTTCGGGAATCAGAAGTACATCAAAAGAAGAAGGAGATGGTGAAGATTTGAATCCGATGATGTTGTTAATGGAATTAGGGTTATGATATTGAGTTGAAGAGAGGAGAAGAATATTAGGGATTTGCTGCCATTTCAGTCGATTGAGAGTAGAGAAGAGATTCGAGATAAGGGTTTGAGTCGGTTTGAATTTGGTAGCTGGATTTGATGGGTTCTTGAGTACAACAGAGAAACCACAAGGAAGATGAATTTAGGATTTGTTCTTGAACTGAATTTTCCACAGATGTTCACTGCAATTGGTGGTTGAATCTTTGGTGGTGCTGTCATTGCAGTGGTGGAACTGAGGGTGAGATGAAGGCAGAGCTGTTGCTGTTGGATATGGAGTAGGTGATTATGAGGAGATTCAAGGGTTTTAGGTTGAACTCAGGGAGAAGATGATGGTGCTGGTGCTTGTTTCTGATTGCAGTGACTGAGATTTAGATGAATGTTAGGTGCAGGTTGAGCTGAAACGGAAGATAATAGAATTACAGGCTAGAAAAGGTTGAATTTGAAGTTGTAGTTGGTAAATGTAAGAGTTGAAACTGGAGTCGGTGTTGGTGGTGAACAAGAAGGGTTAAAAGCTCATTCTTGAGCTTGTGGCCTGAGCAGATGGAGGTGTTATTGTATTGGCAAGTTGGAGTTTGAGCTGGAGTTGGTTATCACTGGTGTTGGCAGAGAAGCTAGAGTATCGGGGTTGAGTCTGGTTGATGACGATGGCTGCTGCCATTCACAGGGACCGAGCAGTTCAAGGAATGGTCGTGCCATACGTAACCAATGATGTAGAGAGGAAAATGGTGATGCTGACTTTAGCTTTAGGTTGATTGAGAATGGTTTACATGGTGCAACAGATGGTGGTATTGCATCTGAAATGCATAGATGAATGGCTAGGACTGGTGGTAGTTGTAATGCTTTGAGTGAGATTGCAACTGTGACTGGTTGACTATAAAGGTTAAATTGAAGAAGAAGCTGCTGCCATCACTGGAGTTGGACAGGGAGAAGCCAAGATGGAGAAGAAAATGTGTTGGTGGTATTGAAGCCGAGAAGAACAAATTGATGCTGCTGCTATTTATGTGTTGGTGCTATTGGTGGTTACGGATAAGTAAACTGCTACAGAAAATGGGTACTGCAGTGGCTAAGAGTTGCGGAGAAGTCAGCGTGGTATTTGATGTTGGCACTGAACTGAAATGGATTTGAGGTGCAAGCTAGACGTGTGACAGTGTCATGGCAGGTGGTGTTGGTGCAAGAAAGGAAATGGGTCTGAATGTGTGTTGGTAGTAATGGTATGGCTCAGAATGGAAAGGATGTATGTGTTGCACTGAGAATTGGTAGTCTGTGGTCTAGTGTGCATTACAAGGGAGCAGTGGTGGTGTTGTTATAGCAGCAAGGAGTCATGACTGGGAAAGCTATAGAATGAGATGAAGATTGGCATGCTGGTTAAATATGGAGGCTTAGGAAGCTGTATGTTGCAGGAACTGAATGTTGCAGTCAAAAGATGAAATGGAGATGCAATTGGAGAGTCGGATGCAGGTGCAGTGCAGGGATGGAGAATGGCAGGAGATAGCTCAGTGGGACTGATGTGCAAGAGATGAAGTTGAGATTGCAGACAAGGAATTGTGTTGGTGAACTGAGTTAGAGCTGAGGAAGATGTTGATGTCAAGGGTTTTTGCAGTCATGAACTCGAGATGGAGTTACAAGGAGATGGTGGTAATGAGATGGAATTACAGCTGAAGCAATGTAATGCAGTGGACAGGTTTGCTGGATCGGAAGGGTTGATTGCAGGAATGTATTGCAGGTGGACTTTTAGTTGTAAAATAATGCAGCTGAACTGTGGTATTGAAGTTGTTGTTGCTGTCAAGAGCAAGGGACTGAATGGGTAGTTCTGAGATGGAATTGAAGGCATTAGTAGTGCAGCTGTGGTGGCAAAGATGATAAAGCAATAAAGTAAAGAGGGATCTGTGTTTGGAGATTGAATGCTTAGGGATTGCAGTAAGAGTTTACAATGGCCAGGGATAATCAAAACAGGCATGAGCTGAGCTGTTGGCGCATAGAGTTGATATTGAGCTGCAGATTGAAGTTACAAAGAATATGGAAGATGGGAATTGAACTGAAATGGAACCGAGTTGCAGAGGGTAAGAAATGAGCTGAATGCTTTCAATAGATGAATGTTAGGATGTTTACAGGGAAGAAGAGTATTAAATGTCTTGAACTCGGCCGGGAAAACAGCCAGAACTCGGCCAAAATCAGAGTCAGGCGAGTTGACTCACCGATCCAGTATCTTACTCAGATGGACTTGGGCCTGAATCGTTTTGGCTAGACAGACTTGGTCATTGGCGGGCTTGCCATGGTTTGTGCGTGACCTAAACAGAGAAAGAAAGAAAGATATAAAAAGAAACTTCTCTACTAATCTGGGATCTCTTATCTTTTGCCTCTACTTTTGTTATAGGGTTTAGAAAAGATGGAAACCCTGATTTTTCTTCTTGTTATGAACTCCATGAATATGAGCTAGAGTTTTCTATTGGTTATGGATAAAGTTGATTTCACATAACATGAATCCTTGTTTGATAAATTAGTTTTGTCTCAGTATTATCGTTTATGATTCACCATCAATATTGTTACATGATTTGAATGCTTGTTTAGTCGAGTCGCGAATCGATTGAGTTTGCTTTCATCTTTATTGCTAGATTAGGGTTATTATACGCAAAAGTGATAATTCCTGATTGCAAGTAGCATAAATATGATTATAGTTTGTAGTGATATATTCTTATGATCTTATGTGAACCATAACCTTTGTTAAATCGGATTAGTGCTTTTACACGTTCGATTGCTTTGATTGGCCTGATTTCATAGAACTTAACGCATCTAGGGAATTAAACTTGATTAGTGCTTTTACATGTTAGGTTGTTCTCTTAGATAGGATTCATATTCGCATCTTTTAATGTGTTTGTTGATGACAAGAGGAGATTTGCGGGATATACTTGCGATTAAGGTATTCTAGGGCCTTTGATAAAATAGAGATTAAAATATCAATTCTAGTTATTAAGACAAGAATATGTTTGTGAATGAAAACAAAATTCTTAACCAATGCTTTCACATCTTTGAATTTATTTGTTTACTTTTCTTCATTTGCTTTTATTTTATTTTAGTATATAAAAATCAGAAAACCCCCCGGTGTTATTTATAGGAAACCGAAACATATTGACAACCTAAGACCTCTCTGTGGGAACGATCCTTTCTTGCCCTTGCTTCATAATATATTTTGAGTAGTAAGAAAGTGTAAATTATTTTTGACGCCTACGACAGCGATCACCTCTGTTTCAAAAAGACCGTCCTCTATTCCATTTTGGTATGTTTCAAAAATATGTCCAGCTTCTCTTTATAGTCATATTTTTCCAATGAACTCTCTAACATACCCTTAAGTTTTTTATATTCATAAATTCTTTTTTAATGGGACCCAATCTAAAACATTAATGAAATCTTTATACCCAATCTAAAATATTAATGACATCTGCATAATTAAGGAAACAAATATATCCTTCATTTATTTTTAAAGACAAGTTCCAAATTAAATTCCTTATAAAGGTTATACTCCATAAGTATACAATCTTTTATCTCTATAATCTTTTCAATCCCATAACAATTTTAGTTGTTTTTATTACTAACATTTTTATTGAAATAAATTAGGCAAGTAATTAAGGGTAGCAATGTAAACTACTATGATCTCCTTAATATCTTGACAAAGTCAAACCGGACTATCTTTTTGAAACGAAGGGAGTATGATACTTAGGAAGCTGGTTCAAAGAAGTATGTTGTAAGCCGGTATATGAAATACCAAACTGTTGTAATCGTCATGATCCTGTGCAACAACTGATATATCATCCACCATTTGGTATTTCATATACTTAAGTGTTTATCTTTTGTTTCATGGCTAAATAACACAACACCCAAGAAAGCATTTACGAACCCCTAAAAATAATGATGATGATGATGGCAGCAACCCTCCTAGGAACGTTCAGCTATAAGCGAGCGACAATGAGCAATGTCTTGATCCAAGTCTTGCATCATCAAAAGCACTTCACCATACTGAGTAGTGGAGTCGGTATAAGCATTACGCACCTCTTCAAACACCTGACGAACCTTGTACATAACATCACTGGAAGCATGGGCTTCTCGAGCCATGTCTAGCGTTTCCTTGTGCTCGTCATAAGCTTTGCGTGCTTTATCCAGAATAATCAATCGATGAGTTTGTAACACCCCCACTTCATCCTTTAACACCAACAAACTAGTTAATTCCGCCTTGTTATCAGTAGGATGAACAAGAGCGGACACATCACATAAAGTCAAAACACAGCCGCGAAGATTAAGACCCGCCTGTTGAGTGATAAATGCATGGCAGTCAGCTATTGCTTGCTCAATATCAGTCGTCATAGTTACCGACTCTAGGAATAACCGCTCAGCCTTGTTTCGAGCGGAAATAATGTCGTCTAGCGCGCGCTGCACTTCTAGAGTCAACCACCCGGACGCCCGCATCCTATGAGCCATTGAATACGTTTCACACTGCTCATCAAACTGCGCACGTGTGGCCACTCTGTTCGCCATTCTGACCTCTATGAGCATTTCTACTTCAGCCTTCACTAACAACAAGTGAGCTAATTCCTGATTCTTCTCATAAGGAATGACTAACGTCGGCACAGGAGCCAGGGCCAAAACATACCCATGTAAACGACGAGCCATCTGCAACAGATCACAGTTCACAACAAAGACGATGAAGGAAACCTGAAAGATACTAACTGAAACGATCCTAGTTACCGCTATTTATAGAAATGAAACGATAACACCATATTAACTGCCATTCAACCATAATAATAAATGCAAAACAACTAGATAATAAAATATGACAAACCATCAAAGTGCCATGTTTAATCCAAAATAAAAGAAAGAATAAATCATTGTTCAAAGCCCACTCATAAAGCAATTAAAGGACTAATTAATATCCAAAGCGGTCAGCTCCGCTCTCTTCTTGACAATATGCGCATTAACCTCATCGGCAGCAGCCCGGCAGTCCTCAGCTCCTCGGTAGCTCGCCCAACATCCGCCATCAATCGATCATATGCCTCCTTCTTGATATTGGCAACATTGAGCAAGCGTCTGTATTCTTGATCCAGCTCTTCAATTCCACGAGGCAGTGTGTTTCGCTCGTCGTGATTCGCCTTTTCCACGCCCAATAAATTTTTGAGCCATGGAATTGGAAATCGAAGAAGTAGATAAGTCTGAATAAGGATGTCCCACTTCCTGAACGAAGTCGGATCGATAGGGGTTTCCTCCGCGTGAGCAAGGCTATCCGCCATGTCCAGAAAATCCTCATTATTCACAACTAAAGAACTAGCAAGCATCCCTTCATGAACACACATATGACCGAATCTTTCCACTATGCGCCGATAATTAGCCGCTTTAGTAGAAGAAACCCAGAAGTCATATACTAGCTCGAAGCGGTTGTCAACACCAGCTTCTCCTGCTGTAATAGTACGAGGATATCGGAATTGGGGATCTTCCGGGTAGCCATTAGCTCAGTATCAGCGTCCACGCCACGAGAAACCTTAGGAACCGTCTTGGAATGTTTTTGCCGCTTATCGTTAGCACTTGCGGACTCGCTACCTTTAATCTGCAAGTTCGAGCCGCTCCCTTTACCATAGGCACCATCTCGCTTTCCCATATTCTAAGAAAAGAGAAAATGGCGTAAATAAACACTTCAAAACAACAATGAAGCAATGGTAACGATAAAGAATGCACAACACATACCGGATCATAAGAAGGGGAAGATTGGTAGGAGAATGAACCGATCGATGAGAGGAAAAAGAAGAGCTCGACGCGGCTAGCTTCGGGTGACCTAATGAGTGACGAAAGAAAGAGAGAAAGGAAGAAATAAAATAATTTTATCAGATAACATAAGGAATATGTCAATGCTTAAAACCCAACAAGAGGTAGTACAGTATACTCACGGGACTTAGAGGAGGAAGAGCTTTGATTTTCGGCGCCACCCTTAGGCTCATTGTCATCTTGGTAATAATCATGAACAGAATGATCCGACCCAGACTCACTCGCCATACCTAGCATATTGGAAGGAGTATGAAGAGGGTGATTAGGATCCAGAATCGTCTTCACAATTAGAGGACGGGTGGAGTGTAGAGTCATACGAGGAGAAATCACTTCAAGACCGTTTTGACTGATCGATCGGCCTAGTTGACGTTCAACACGCTCAATGAATGAACTTGTGGAAGGTGACCCCATTTTCGGAGCCTGCGGAGAAAATGAAGGGGAAGTATTAGTAGTACGAATGAAAGGCAACCGTGGAACAGGCAGCACACCAGCATCTCGCTTCATCTTCTTAGACATCCGGTCAGCCCTCCACTCGTGGAGAGGAAGATTAATGTATTCTTCAAAGAGAAGGCCCCTAGGCTTCCATCAAATGGGCGGAGAGTTATAAAAGAACATGACACAAACGAATATAAAATAAACTAAGGCAAGATTCGACTGGAAACAAAGAAAGAAAAGGGGAGTGAGGATACCTTAGAAGGAGGAGACGTGACAAGAGGAATTTCCAAAGGCTTTACCGCTGGAGGACGTCTTCTCTTCTTAGAACTCGATGAAGGAGGTAAAGACCACCTTTCTTATCCTTCTGAGGGGACTCATCACCTGGAAGAGGGTCCCAGCTAGTAATAAGCGGATGGAGAGGACGACCTTTGTTGCTCGAAGAAAGCTTGTATCTTCTGGCAACCTCGTCACTCAGCTTCACGCGTCCTGATGCATGCATCTCTTTGAAATCCTCATGGGTTAGAGCCGGAGGAGCGTATGGATCCTTGAGAAGAAGGTTCAACACGTTCCTGTTGACGCCATTGAGATACCCGAGCCACTCACTGGTGACGCTAACTTGCCACTGAGATTGAGGTTGGAAGAAATCAAAATGACACCGTCGATCACTCATCCGAAGATCATCTTTAAAAACGAAGCGATTAAAGCTCTTCTGGATCTCCATATCCTCAGATGAAGAAGGAGGGGGGGGGGGATTATAAGGAACCCCTTGATCAAAACCAAGCTGACGAGCAACACGAACGATGTTATACGCCTCGAATGAAAATTTCTCACCATGAAATTCGGGGAGACGTCCCGGCAAAGTAGAGACAATGATGTCAAAATCTTCGGATGAAGGCATATCCGCGGAAGACATCCTCCGTTGTGACTTAATAACAAAACTATAATGCAAGGAACCAATATGACCATCTTGATAGGTGATAGGGTTGAAATCAGCTCCCCTGTCCATGTGATTGAGCTTAGCCTTAGCCAGAAAACCCTTCTTGTGATAAAGAGCCATCCGAGGGTGAGACTGAGGTACCGTCATAAGTCGTTGGAGCCATCCTCCTGAGTAACCTCTTCTTGCCACGAGAGAGCAAGGGGATTCAACTGAGGGTGGCTCTATAAAGAAAAGCGTTCCCAAGACCACGCTTGGATAAAGTTAGCAGGAAAGAAAGTCTCTACCTCATGAGATCCGTCCACACGACGAATGTCACGCGCCAATAAATCCAAATGGTGATACAGACCGCCCAGAAACATGGGAGCAAGCGGGAATGACACGCTGCGAGACATTAGTACTGCCATAGGAATAAGCTCATTCTTGATAGTGTCCGGGGATTGTACTCGAACACATCATGGCATAACCAAAAGAGAAGAAAAGCTGCTAACTTCGCTCGATCTGTCTCCCCTTCACGGGGAGGTGGCCTTAATGGCGGATGCCATAAGCTTTGAGGAAGATGAAACATTAACCGGAGAATTGCGGTTATCGGTGTTTAAGAGTTGGAGGAATTGGATTGTTGTGGTAATGCTTAGATTCAAAATTGTAGGTCAAGAAAGCTATAAAATGGAGCTAGATGTACAATATGAACTCACTTTCCCAACCACAAAATGTTGTACGTTAAGTGTTCGATATAAAGCCTGAAAGAAAGGAACAAAAAAGGTGTGCCATCTTTGTAAGGGTGATTTTTATGGAAAGATAAGATAAGAATCAAACTCAATGATTTTAGCGCGCGTGCCCAATGTTCTTGTTATGAAAATATGAACTCTGGAGATTATAAAATTCTCATATTTGAAATATATTTTGAACTGCTTCTTTCAAACATTCCTTTTCAAGGGTCCAAGAGCATAATGAAAAAGCGTCTCCATAAACATGCCAAGGACCATTTACAAGAATGCAGAAAGCAGGAACTTTATATAAGGACCCATTTGTATTTCAACCCATTTTTGAGACTTTGTTTGTGATAACAGAATGTTGAGAATACCCTCCCATCAATCAGTTTTCGCGGTTAACATTTAAAGATAAAAAATGATACATTGACTGAAGAAGAAGCACCGAGTGTGCACCGTGTGAGAGGGGTGGTGGGGCCCACTCATGCCCCACCCTATCCCAATGCAGAGAAGGGACATTCCAGACCATCCGATCTCCTCTCGGTGCCCACTTCGGTGGATGTAGCAAAGTTGTTTAAAGATTCAATCTGGAGGGAACTACCGAACTAGAGCTAGCTCCGCGTTAAAAACATTGATCTTTGTTGTGTTGATGATCTCATATAAGTTAGAAAATATGTGTATTTTATCACTCGACAAGTCAGAGTTAAGCTTAACATCGACTAGTTCACCGGGCCTTAGGCTCTTTTTCTCGTTTTTTCTTTTCGTTCATTTGAGAAAACAGTCCAGATCGGACAGCAACTCGTTAGTGTTTTCAACCTCCGGATCCGCCATTTTAGATTTTACGAGTAGCCCGTAACCATATCCAAGGTGGCGCGCATAATACACATCCAGATCCCTTCGATGTCTCGTCTTCTTCCAGATCTGATTACCTTACACGTGGCACTTGTGCAGAACGCGGCGTTCTTTGCGGTCTTCCCAAAGGAAAATGAAATGAAAAACATACAGATTGCGATCCGTATGACTCATTGAAATCAATGTCATCCGTTATTAAGTTTCAAATCTACGGTAAATACCCATTCAGCGAAAATTTCAAATCCCTCCAAAATGAATATTTCCCGCCTTTGAAATTTGGGGATCTATCTTTTCTCTCTTATAAAAAACCCTTGATATCACCAACATTTCCTCACCCAATTCAGAAATTCAGAGAAACTCTTCTTTCAATATTTTATTCTTACAATCTTAAGTTCAATCTAGATCTAAAACCATGGCAAGAACAAAGCAAACTGCAAGGAAATCCACCGGAGGAAAAGCACCAAGGAAGCAATTAGCAACAAAAGCAGCAAGGAAATCAGCACCAGCAACAGGAGGAGTGAAGAAACCACATAGATTCAGGCCAGGAACTGTTGCTCTTCGTGAAATCAGAAAGTATCAAAAGAGTACTGAGTTATTGATCCGCAAGCTTCCTTTCCAGCGTTTGGTTCGTGAGATTGCTCAAGATTTCAAGACTGATTTACGTTTTCAATCAAGTGCTGTTGCTGCTCTACAAGAAGCTGCTGAAGCTTATTTAGTTGGTCTTTTTGAAGATACTAATCTTTGTGCTATTCATGCTAAGAGAGTCACTATTATGCCTAAGGATATCCAACTTGCTCGTAGAATCCGTGGAGAAAGGGCTTAGAGATCTACTCAGTTATCTAATTAGGGATTTCTATATCTCTATTTCTCAGTTTATTAGCATTATCTAGAATGACTGTTGCTTTTAATTTTTAGTGTTATTAGATCTGATGGAAATGGTCTTGTAATAGCTTAGGTTTTCAAGTTGGATCTATTATGAATATATTTTCTGAGTTTTTAAGAAATTTATCTTACATATTTCTGTTCTTTGTAATCAACGATGTAGAAACAAATTTATCTTGCATATTTCCGTTCTTTGTAATCAACGATGTAGAAACATCAGTTATGGTTGAATTTATAACAAAAATGAACTTTAGAAGTAAAGTTTCTGCAGATTGATAATTGATAAAAACTTGTCCATTCTCTCAAGTCTTTACATAAAAGGGAATGCAAGAAAAAAAAGACCATTCCATTAATCTGAAATCTGAATCTGACATAGATAAAGAAATTTGTTTATGTACATCATCACTAATTACAACTTTACAAGGAATAAGGGTTTTCTTCATGCTGCGCTTTGGTGTTACAAAATTATGAAGAACATAATCCTTCTTCCATCTAATCTAACCTCCAATCAAACTATTTCAGAACTCTTTCCTCAATGTTCATCAGAACTGTACATAGTCTAAATCATCAAGCTTGTCTGCAGCGGATAGATGCAAAACGATGTGGCTGTGAATTTTTTTTATTACATAATAACCTCAACTGGTGATACGAAAGTAACAAAGAACTCTTCAGAACCAAGGCATCCACCATAAATACATCTTTCCAAGGTTTTTGTGCGACATAGCTTCGGCAATCAGACGACGAGCTTGACCTTCTACAGCCAGAGGTAAAGACGGAGCTGCACCAACACCAACCACAATGCCTTGAAGCCGTGCTTCTATGTTGCCGATGGCCCTCTGATTTCAAAGGAAAATGTTTTAGCAGCTATTTAACGAATTCTTGGGAAGCCAAATTGTTCATCTCTAAAAACTACTTTCAAGAATAAGAATCCAGTGCCATATATATATAATATATCTTGTTCATTTTTCAGGAGTTGGTCCGGAAGAATATCTGGATTTTCAGAATTCATAGAACAATATCCTTTTGATGTATTGACATGAGTGTTGAAATATGAGAGTAATATAATGAAAAATGAAATCAGACCTGAGCATGGGGATTCTGAACTTCCACTCCACTGGACTTGTGAGATTTCGTCCACTCTACAAGAGGATCATGAATGAAAGTTTCAAGAACACTCATTAGAGTCTCTCTGTGTGTCCTAAGCACTGACAGTGTTATTTCGCAGACCCTCAAGAAACTCCCCTCGTATCCAGTTATGCCCAACCCATCGATCATGTTCTGTGGATGGAGCAAATCACACATTAAAAGTTCATTCTTTAAAACAACTATTTTATAACATATTTAGAAACAAGATTAAGCGAACGCGATGTCTTTCTGTTACTATACCTGAGTTAATCTGAAAGGCACTAGCTCAGGTTTCTCCAACTGCAGACCCTTATCAAACAAACAACTAAAATCGACGTGAACACAATCGCCAGTTGTGGAATCAAAAAGGATATTCTCCCCATGCCTGTCGCCAAGGCCCACAATGTGCCCAACCATAGACCAAACAGCAGTAGTGTGAGCATAAGCAACCCGAGCTCGAAACCAAGCAGCTGGCTCCGAAAACGTTGTCAAGAACCATTTGTGGAAAATTGGTGGGAACAATGGTAAAATTTTGGTCTTCAACATCTCCTCCTCTGAAACTTTGCCCTGACACTGGTCATATATCCGCTTAATCAACGGATTAGTTTTCTGCCTATCGAATTTCCCATGGGCAGTATAGATATCCTGCAGTATATGTCGTAAACCCCGGGTGTGGGGAACCCACTCTACCATACCGCAGTCCTCTGTCAACGGGATCACAGCGAAGGTGCGGATGTAAAGCTTCCTCCGACGGCTTTCTGGATATTTTGCCAAAAGACGGTTGATCATCGACACAAACTCCATCATGCGTGCATCCTTCCTTAGATCATCTTTCGGCTTGCAGAGAAATGGGCGTTCAACACCATCACTCCCAATAAAAATTACCTGAGAAGCCAAAAAAATGGATTCACTTATGAAGATGAAATTATATTTAACAAAGCAAGGAAAGACCAAGCATTGGAGGAATTCATTGATCGGTATTAGAACTTTATCAGATAATGGTCTCAACCCACCACACATACAAAGATAAGCAACATATGTCCAAACCAACTAAAGCAGAACAACAAATTATAGTGACATGATTTACCTTCTTGGGTTTCTGAAGAGATGATAGGATTTCAGCTTCATCTCCTATTCCTGATATAGTCGTAAGGTCCGAAGCTGAGAAAATATCAATGTTATGATAGTCGGTGTTCGTTTCACTCTCATACATTGGTAGTTTGACAGTAAGAGCTTGTTGGATTGGCATTATGATTCCCACTGGCATCATCCGTTTCAGAGCACTAAACTCAGTTGAGATGTTGATTGTTTTCGCTTTTGGCTGTCCCGGATGGAAGCACAACCTAATCAGATGATCTATCAAGCTAGCAAACTGCACAAACAAACTACTGCCATCACTTCCTTGCCTGGAAACTTTGCGTGCTTCTTGTATGATACCAGCAGCAGCCTCACGCCTTGCAGGAACATGGGACTTTGAAACTGCTGCCATAGTCCATAGACCTTGTTGTGGGTAATCTTGCAGAACGGAGGTGATGATATATCTGACAAGCCGAACAGTGTCTTCATTCTGGTGACAAATTCGAGACACCAACTGAGGTAGCATTGCTAACCACTGGTATCTTGGCAAATCCTTATGGCAACCTCGTATGATACACATGACCTGATACATATATTACATATAACATCAGCATTTGATCTACAGTTGGAAGAAACTAGTATTTAGTTCTCTAGTGAAAAGGTGAAATACATACCCTTTGATGGACCGATTTAATTTCTTTATTGGATGATAAGCCTTCTCTGTAATACTTGCTTCCGAAGTCAAACCACAAGGTTAGCAACCTTGGAAGTGCTTGATATAAGTTTTTATGGCCCCTATGAAGCCCCTTTGCATAGAAAAGTAGGACATCCGGAAGGTAAGATAACCAGGGAGTTTCCTCGGCATTTAAATTAACCCTGGACCTTGGTTCAAGGTTTTCTTCCTGCCGTTTTCTAGCATCAACAAGCAATTCATCGCAATATTTAGCTATATAGAAGAACCCTTTCTCCCATCTGGGCTGCAGTTCTCTCACCTTAGCATACAGACCTATCACATCTTCCTTCTGCTTTTGGCCAGTGTAGTGGATCCATCTAGAATATAGAAGGAGGGTTTTAGCAACATCTCTATTTTCATTTGAAGCTTGAGTGACAGCGATGGAAGGGGGGTTCAGTGGGACAAGTGGTAGAGTAGTAAGTGATGCGACCACCGCAGATCCTATGACATCCACAGGAAAATTGAGAAGAGCCTGTTGCAATTCTGCGATGGCACCATCTGACCTTCTGGAATTCCACAAAAGTTTAGCCTTTTCGATGTGAACATTGGCTGCCCCAGACGTCTGGGCTTCTAGAATTGCTCTGTTGGCTGTCTCATTGTGACCAGCAGAACGGCAGAGCTTTGCATATTGAAGCCAACAATTTCCAACACAAGCATGAAGATCACTGGCACCGAAAACCAGCCTCCGGAATGCCAGGAGCGGCTCCCTTGTCCATAGAGATGGCTGTGTGAACCGCATTCGATTTTCCCAATCTTGTATTACTTTCTTGAATCTTGGATCATCCAGATGGAAAGATCTCTCCAAGAAAGAATCATTGACAAGAAGACTATGGAAGTCTTCCAGTTCCCGTAGCAAGTGCAGCTTTACCACAAAGGGGTAAGCTCGAGCGTAAGAATCCATTCCAGCAGCAGCAAGAGGAGCAAGCAAAGCTTGTTTAGAATGAGCAATCCGCTCTGCAACTGAGAACTGGTCTTTCTTCATCATTGCTTGCAGGATCTTGGCAACATCCATGTCAAAGCAAGCATTGCTCTCGGAACTGCTACAGAGTAGACCTTCCTCATCAGCCCCAGAGATGTACTCATCCATAAGGTCCCACCGGCCAAGCCTCCAAGCTGCTTGCACACCTTGCATGCACCAAGTCTTCTTATACTTGGGAACCCTAGAGATTAAACCATCTACATGAGTTACCATGGCCTGAAGGTGACACATGTTTAGTAAGCAGTTGAGAACATCGGAATGCCTCTGGATGGAACTGGGCTCCAGCTGAAGAGCCTGCTCACAAGAAGTTAAGACATCTGCCCAGTTTCCTGCCTTCTTGTTTATAAGGAGTTGGTCCTGCAAGCTTGATGATTTCCTTAAATGCGCCAACCCAGAGAGACCATCAGGCTCATCCAAGCCACTGTATATCTCCATCAGAGTAGTAACATCCTCATCCTCAAAGATACCACTTCTCTCAGCTGCTGGGTTGAAGGATCCTGATTTTTCCAGGACATGAGACTCAAAGTACAGAAGAGCTCGTGCATAAGCCTTGCATCGGATAGAAGCCTTGGCCAGGGTAACCTTTGGAATAACAGCCAACAGCTCAGAAACATTTTTACACTGAATTAGGATCTGATTAGGACCTTTTGAAGGAGGATCTTTATTTCGCCCAGTTGACTTAGACGATTGCTGCTTTGAGCACTGTAGAGATTGGGAAAGAGCAACTTCTTGTTTTACATCATCCACCCACTGCCCGAGATTATCAAGAAGGGTAAAGACTGCCTGAATACAGACTTCACTTTGCCCTCCCATGACTCCATTAACAACGGCCTCGCTGTTCTCTGATGCGGCCACATTGAGGACAGAAAGTATCTCTTCAGTTATGCCAAGTCGAGCCTCAGCAGTAGAGTAGCAGACAGCATGCAAGACTAAATATGGTAGCAAATACATAGCTGTTTGTGTGTCATGACGTACTATACCCCGACAAGCATTGAAAATACTTGCTCTTGAACCAGTTGCATGTACTGTCAGCTTCCTGATCCAAAAAAATATCCACCTGCGGAATGACATTGAAGATCGATAAATAGGGCCTAAAGACGTAGAATCAGCCACATTTGGAAGTTGAAATCTTGAGGTCAAGCATGGGGCAATTATTTCTTTAACATAGTTAGAGAAACGACCCCATAATCTCTTGCCTCTCTTGTTTGTCTCACTGCGATCATCCATATTCCAACCCCCCGACGAAGAAACATTCAACACTTCTTTACCCTTCTCTGACTGTATTGTCTGAGCTCCAATATTATCATCAAGTGATGCTTGGCAACCTGCAATTTTCAGCAGCTCTTGTATCGCCAAGGCAGCAGAGTCTTGGACAATGGTATCAGGAGCAGCTCTAAAAGCTCTTGCTAGATGCTTGTGGATCAATTCAAAGATAAGGTCATCATCTGAGCATTCAATTTTGAAACGTTCACAAGAGATTCCCTTCACTGTGGCAGGATCCACGGCTCCAAGTGCTCCAAGACAATCAGCACAAACTAATTTCAGGCGCTGTCCTATGGTAGTTCTGGACTCTTCTGTGCATCCTCTAAGTAAGGACGTAATCAAGGAGCTCAACACATCCAAATCCGAGCCAGCTTCTCCAGAGATCAGAGCTGTAACATCCTCTCGTTGTAAGTTCAGTAATTTTCCCAACTCACACGCAACCATATACCTCACATTCAAGCTCTCATGGTTTAGACCATCAACTGCATCTCGTAGTTGATCCTTGAAAGTCATTGATCCCCGTGCTTCTTGTATAACTTTTTTCACTTCAGCTAATTCAGGAATACTTGGCAGCAAAGGGAGCTCTCGAATATGCTGTTTTAAAAGAACCTTGTTTTCAACCACGAGTTCTTCCAAGATCTCAACAACTTTACTCAGATGAAAAGAAGTATTTTCTTTACGCCGCTCCAAAAATGGGATAAGAGCAGCAAAGGCCTGTGAAATCACATACTTAGTACTTGATGGGGAGACTTTCACCAGTTGTTTGATGAAAAAATGTAAGACAGAGAGACCCTCACTTTGGAGGGTTTCTTTACCAACAGCATGCATAAGAAGCACCATGATTTTAGGCACATAGGTGGAAAGGTGAGAACCCATCAACTCAATTAGCAATTCTATACGTTTCAGGGCTTGTTTCTGCAAGGATATATCCTCAGCATGAAGCATTTTCCGGTCTATACTGTTGAGAAGACCGACAAAATGATGCCTTAGAAACCCACTGAGATCATCAGAGCCGGTCAAGACTCTTGCAACTTCTTGTATCATTTCAGGGACCCTCGTTAGCCTGCATTCAAATAACAAAACTAAAAAGGTGAACATCTTTTCAGTGCAACTGTATGATTGTACTCATACACCATAATATAATTCACACTGCTCATACACCATAATATAATTCACACAAATTTAGAGCAACATATAGTGTTTAGTAATTTTGGAAAGATCAAACTCCTTAAAGAATTAAGTCTATTCCTAGAAAATTTAAGTTATGGTAGAGAAGGATCCTTTAAAAACACAATTTTCTGCATAAAACACAACTTTGAGCTTTAATGACGAGGAAGATTTTTGGAAGCACAATATTGCGCATAACAAGCACAAAATAGAAAAATCGAGACAGAACTTTAAGCTTTACAGAAAAAAGAAATTAAATCTATACCGAGAGACTGGTTAATAATATTGCTTTAGCTGGAATAACATGATATATGACTGGAAATTGGTAATCCAAATTTACCTATCAGTGGTCTCATTTGGGTCTCCTTCGCCAAGAAAGCACAAAAGTTCATCGAGCAGTGCTGGTAATGCAGCTCCAAAAATTTCCTGGTTGCTAGATCCGGTCTGTACGTGATAAAACTGCAAAGCAGATAGTAGCTGTTGCCCGTCACCTTGAAGAAGAGCATACGCAAGAACTTTGGGTAGCAAATTAACTATTAGTGGCACCATCTCAGTGTTCAGATGCCCAGCCAACTCTTGTAATGTGACAAACGCTTGATCGTTGTCCTGCTGAGAGATCACAAGCTTCGGAAGAACAATTGGAACCATCTGTTTGATGAAGTCCTCCATTTGTACACCGACAACAGCCTCTGCAAATTCCCGAACCATTGCTGGGCGGTTCACCACTCGTGCACAAAGATAAGAATAAAGCTCATGCTTGATATGATTAACCTTGGAAAGGAGCACGTCGAACCCTCCTTTAAGATGGAAGTGGCATGAGCTCTTTATCAACCTTGACGCATCCATTCTCACGATCATATGAGGATTATCGAGCTGATCAACAAGCAGGATAAGTGAGTAAAAGAACAGCTGCTCATGGATGTCAACGGCATTCATGATATCGGCGGTCACCTCCAAAAGTGTCTCAAAGAACTGAGGATCTTTAGCAGCTGCCAAAGCATGTTTAAGTTTGTCCAAAAACCTCTGCTCTTTCGTTTTGTTAGATGTCTCCACATCCCCAAACAAACATGTCAAAATGGGAATTTCAAGGAAGCAGCTGATCCGACCTCTGAATGCTTCCCTCACACTTTTCTTCTCATTATGGAGTACAAACTCAAGACACTTGATCCACTGGGACCTTGTCTCAAGCAGGATCTCTTGAGACCCGTGCACGAGGATCCGTGGAATAATTCCCACACATGCAGCTTGAGCCTCTTCAGATGAATCATCATAAAGAAGTTCAAAAAAGAGAGACACTAAATTATTGAAAAGATTGTCAGAGCAATTTTCCATGTTTCGCCCGTCGGACAGGAGCATAACCTTAGGATATTGCTCATACTGACGCATATCTCGTTTGTCACACTTGGGACACCAGAATCCACGACTGAGATGATCAACAGTAGTTTGACTCTTTTTGTTGCTATCGTCAATTAAGAAAAGCTTACACGGCGCGGCATTATTGGCATAGGTAGACCCATATAGGCATGCCAAGTAACCAAGAGTAAACGGAACAATTCTGTTAACATTGCTGCACTTCTCTTTCCCCAAGATCCTGCAAATGGAGCAACACAAAATTTTGAAATACAAGTTAGATAGCCCATTTAAGTTTTAATCTTAGACATACAAAGTAAAACCTAGTTACTAAGAAGGTGAGACCAGTGGTATTGCCGATGTCTGGTGTTCCTGAAGACAGTAACTGAATTTTGATAGAGTGTGAAATTGACCCAGGGTGGAAAAACTCCATCTATACAATGTACCTCAGAGAAGACGAGAAGCATACAAAGATGATCTATAGGGGGATGCAATCTGCAATGTTTTGTACTAGAGAATCAAAGGCTGCCTCTATCACTATAACTTCTGCCAGTATAGGTAAGGTATGGCTGAACAACACGCCAAATATGTGGCTGACTTGATAAAAAGATCGAGGCTCTTTTCAAACTTGAAACAGGTCTAAAGCTTGGGTTTAGCAATAAATTAACACTAAGAAGTTTTTATGGCTCAACTTAAACTTTTCCGAAGATTACATAACAAAGCCATAGACACATGACAGTGACTTCATACAAAGTTCCTACAGAAAAAAACAGTACAAATCACTGATAAGGCTGTAGGCTTAGCAGGCTCTCCAGCCCAATTAAGATGTAGGAAATCTAGAGGAAGCAGAAACTTATAATTATTTTGTTTGTAGTTGATTTGACTTATAAATGATACTACACACACAAATTTGCGCTCGAAGGATTGGAAGTTAGAAAACCATCTCCAAGACGCTACTAACTATGAGTCGTGACAGTAAATTTCTAGGAAAGGTTCCAAACTATTATGGGCCTTATGGTAATAATGTGTAAACTAAGAAAAAACATTTTGCCATGCACACAGTTAGGTCAGATAGATTATCCCGTTCTTGGAAGAAAAAGTATTAAGGAAAGTAGCAGAAAAAGGTCCACCTAGTGCAATCACGCTCATTGCCCGACACTGGACATGAGCAACCGCAGTTTCAAAATTGGAGTCCCATATTTTCTTCTCTGGTAAAGTTCTTATCATCCACAAACACCCAAAAAGCAAGTGTAACTAAACATAATTGATAAATTAAATTCACTTACCCCAGTTTTTTAAGCATATGCGGTAGTATGCCAAGACCAGAGCACAAGACGATCATTGGTATAGAAATAACAGCTTCAGCTCTAACCTCCTCGGCTTCATCACAAAGAGCTAAATCCAGGATTTCAAGCACACTTTCAGGTTTTAATACAGAACCAATCTTGGAGAGAACTTGAACAGATAAACATTTTGTATTCCGCATAGGATCAGCTTCAGTTGTTGCAAGTAAATGTGTCCACGGAAGCATTAACACCACTCTAAGATTTGCATTAACATCCATAGTTTTGAAAAGGACATTCTCCTGGGGAAGGGAACCTGCACACAAATTAGAACATTGACGCCATATGCCATATTAACAGAAGAAGACAAGGACAATAAGTCAAGATTATACAATAAACGAGTCCTAATACATCTGTACCTCTCAGGTGTTATCCTTTTTCTTTCTCTCTAAGGTTTATGGACCTGAAAAAGAAACTCTAAATTCAACAAACTCTAACTAGTGTATCTACTACTTGTAAGCAGATGCACCTTCTTGCAAGATATTTTCTCTCTAGCATTTGTTTGTATCTCGGGAAGAGAAAAGCGAAATCTTAAGCCATTAGGTAGAGGTGTTATCCTTTTCAAGATTATACAATAAACGAGTCTTAGCATGCATTCCTAACTCTATATACATCTGTATCTCTCAGGTGTTATCCCTTTTCTTTCTCTCTAAGGTTTATGGACCTGAAAGAGAAACTCTTAATACAACAAACTCTAACTAGTGTATCTATTACTTGTAAGCAGATGCACCTTCTTGCAAGATATTTTCTCTCTAGCATTTGTTTGTATCTCGGGAAGAGAAAAGCGATATCTTAAGCCATTAGGTATCCAGTAAACGAGTCTTAGCATGCATTCCTAACTCTGTATACATCTGTACCTCTCAGGTGTTATCCTTTTTCTTTCTCTCTAAGGTTTATGGACCTGAAAGAGAAACTCTTAATACAACAAACTCTAACTAGTGTATCTACTACTTGTAAGCAGATGCACCTTCTTGCAAGATACTTTCTCTCTAGCATTTGTTTGTATCTCGGGAAGAGAAAAGCGATATCTTAAGTGATGTTTACATGTATCACTAAAACTTGGTGCAGAGAACAGAATATTAGGTTTGTAATCTTACTTTGCAAAAGCAATATGCTATGAACTGCTTCCAGATATATGGCCAAATCAAATGTGATTGAACTGCCTTGCTTTGCCTGCAAGATACCATTCTCAAATTACTGAAACACATCGGAAATTTGAAATGGTAATAGTCTTCAAATATTAACACATACCTGCTCAGATATCCAAGGCATCCACTCACACACTTGACGAAAAATGGTAAGCGCCAGACATGTTTTTGGGTAATTACAAAAGATAATGGACAGCATGCTAAGAGCAGTCACTGCAATTTCGGGTGTTAACGTGGTTTCGTTCATTCCACTTGGTTTTAGGAAACCAATAAATGAAACAAGTGATTCTCGCATAGAACCCGCATGTTCATTGTCCTGCTCATGCTTACTTTTAAAATCAAACCCCACACGAGTAATGTTAGATAGCAACATTTCTTCCTCTACTTTTTGACGCTTATTCTGTAGAATAACTAAGTTCTGAACCGGTCTCTTGTCTCCAACTTTTGAGCTCTGGTTTCTTTTGTCACTCCCAGTTGAGACACCAGTATCTCTATTCTCCACATTTACGCCGCCAACAATATCAGGACCAAGTATACCTATGGCAACGCGAATGCAATCCATCACTGGCAAGCAAGGTTTTGGAGAGTACAACATATCAACAAGAGATTCCGGCTTCCAGATATGCACAGGGCAAGTCTTACATATTCGAACATATGCACTGCACATAGCAACCTGATTTTTTTTTTAAAGTTTACAGTGAGTAACACGTAGTGAAGGTAAATTTTTTATGTACGCCAATTAAAGAGTTTCCCAGCATATTCACCTTAAGGTCAAGGCTATCTGTGTTTTTCAATGATTCTGGAAATACATTGACTAAATCTCCAGCTGTAAGCTCAACCACGTCATCTGGACAACTCGAATACAATACATGAAGGCAAGCACCCATGCAAGAGTCGTAAACGGTACTTCTGCAACAAAAGCCCATTAGTGGTGTAATTGGGGGGTGCAAGAGAGAGAGAGACAGCTTTTTATGAGCATAAGCTAAATTCCTTTATTTTTAATAGCATCATAATAATGTAATGGATTTAGCAAGAAGTACCAGAAGAAAATACCTGAATGTTGGATGTTCCTTCTCATCGTGCCCTAATATGGCCAAGATCGTGCGAATAAGATTTTCCATCGGAACAATTTCAGCATCAACTACAGTTGTCAGGACACGTGCAAAGTCGAAACATGCCTATCATAAAATTGTAAGTTATCACAAATGCGCAATAAGTTGGTTAATAAATAGAAGACCGTGTGTCCTACTTTAATTTAACATGCTACTCACCATATGCAAAGCAGCATCTCCATAGCACAAAAGAGAACATGCAGCGTATACAAATGATGCATTGATAAGTCCTTCCACGTACAGAGTTCCTTCAGTTAGGCATTTACTGATAATCTTAAGGGTCCAAGTGGCAAACGGCTGCCACCTCTGATTATCGTTGAGGTCAATCAAGATACCAAGGCCATCTGTGGGTCTGAAACACGCTGGAAGATCACAGAGAGGGGCTGGACTACTGGATATTCCAACAAACGACTTGTGAAAGCACTTCAAGGATACTACAGGAGACACTGAGATAGTGGAGCTATCTGCGAACAATGATGCTACATAGAGGAGATCTGTAAACAAGCAATCAGGGACTTGTTATGAAGTTTTGATCAGTGAAACATCCGAGCTACAAAAGACATAGCTATACAACCTTTAGGAGGAATTAGATAGAGTTTAAAACAATCAATCTAGAACTTCCAACAAATAGACATCGGGCCAATTCAGACAGCTAATGTGAAAAGAGTATTTTGATTAATGTGATTATAAGGATTTGTAATGTGATTAATAATTTTTCTAGTCTGGTTGAATTTTGAATTCTTCCTCCAAAACGCTTGAAATTTGGATAGCTTGGGTAGCAATGTAGTAGATACGGTCAAAGTCAAAACGCTTGAAAACACCTCGGCAGCGCTTACACGGTAAGGAAAATCTTGTTAATCACTATTGACATGGGTTACAAATGTAGTTTGTCATACTTATTCAAATCAAATTTTAATAATTGAAAGTTCCTAGAATTTTCAGAGTAGAAAAACTTGAGTAAGTAGGTGTTGTGAAGAAAACCAGCTTCTTATAAATACCATCTAAAGGTCCAGATATATCTTTGATAAATTTCTATCTTTTTCTGTACTTGGGCTTCTCGAGAGATTTCTGCGGTGGAAATGGCAATATTAAGGAGAGGATTCCAGTTCTTTGTACACTACAAGAATTGGAAGAAAAAAACTACTTGTAGAAGAGTAATAATAGTTTTCCCTTAACGAAAGAAACACAATCGTTTAGCAATACATACTAGAACTTATGCACATGCTGCACATATTCAAGATTGGTTCTAGTCTCCAAATTGAATACCCTATTAAATGCATTAGGTAAATCACCAGGGTTTTCTTATACTATTCAGGGGAGACTACTTATTTGCTTTGATGTGAAACATCTGCGCAGTGGAAGGCATAACACTTACAGCACAATTGGTACGTGGAAACGGAGCCTGTCTAAATGAATCAGAAGGTACTCAAATCAAACAGACGAAAATCTAATTGCTCTAGTAGATTCAATTACTTTAACCAGAGGATATAAGTGAATTAGTGCTCCCAAAAGCTTATTCATGTGCTGTACACAATATATATGATTTTACTAAGAATTGACTTGGCTACAGCTAGTGGAAGCCTCAAGTCTTAAGATTTGCTCACTTCAAAAAAATGTTTTAGTAATCCTAGATACATGTTCAGACCAATAAATTTAAAAACGCATTGGTCATTGGTAAACTTAATTAGTCCATTTGTATTGAGTTGGTTGCTTTTATTTTAGCATGTCCCAATTCAGATTAATATTCAAGAGTTGACTTAGAGAATGAGCAAACTGATATCACAAACCATTACGGTGTAGCTGCACAAACCTTCACCAATGCAATAAACTTCCACTAATTTCATATAAGAAAAAGTCTTACAACCACAACACATACCTTCAATTAACAACATGGCATCCAAGAAAAACTGACGATATGCTCCTCGTTCTCCTGAACGGAGCAAGGATAGAAGAGATCCAACTGTCTCGAAAATTACTCCATGGCGAGATCTGTAAGACAGACTCAATTACCCTCTAAACAAAAGACAAAAATGATGACAAAACAAGAGCACTAGAAAAGAAAAAGAACCATCAGAGGTTTTATAAGATGTTCTATGTGTAGCAGCAGCTACAAGTTTACAACCATTCAGTGCCATTTCCTTCGATGTTCCACACTCATACATTTTTGTCTACTCAGCATGAATTGCCGTCAACTTACAATTTCCTTCCCTAATCAAAATCTTCATTTTTTTTTTCTTCCAATTAACTTTGTAACTAAGGTTTTGATTTCTTTATCCCCAAATGTGTGTACCAAAATAGAAATGTTTGTTCAAAAACCCTAACCAAGAAACTGAAATGTCAAATACTAGTTGATTCCAGAAATACTAACCTAAATGCAGGTTCAGCAAAGAAAGGTAAAACTCGAGCAATGACTGGAATAACAGCACTTGCTTTCCCATGAAAGTAAACTCCCGGAAAATTCCTTGCTATATGTGATAATAGCTTTAGAACCGCAATCACTTCTCTCTCATTAGCTGCAAAAAAAAAAAAAAAAATAGCAGATCAGGAAAGTAAGAGGATAGTATGTATTTTAGAGAGAAATAGAGAGAGATTGAAACCTGTGGATGAAGGAAGAACATAAGATTGAAGAAGATTAGGAAGAACAGTCCGAAATCTATTCACTAAATGATCATCATCTCCGTTATTTGCTGGTGAAGCCGATGAAGCAGAGATTCTTTCTCGAAGTTCATGTATTATACTTGAGAGTTCCGCCATTGTATCCCTCACTCTCTCTCTCTCTCTCTCTACTGGTTTCCCTCCATAAACCCTCACAGAATGACGCTTTACTTTCCTTAGTGCCGATTCTATTTTGGGAATTTAAAAAAAACGCCCATGTGGGGAAAGGCATTTAAAAAAATACCCACGTTTTTTTTCATAATTTATTTAATAACCATACCGTTTGCTTTTCCGTCCGAGTCCACCAAACTAGTCAAATCTCGTGGATTTAGTCAATATCTCATCTGGCGAGATGAGATTTTGTTGGACAAAATTACTAAAATGTCCACTATCATAATGTCATCTTATACCGTCCATGTGATTAGTCGACGGCTCAACTACAAAGTTTATATACCAAATGGGTAGTGCGGTGCAAACCGGTGAAGGAGTAATGATAAGTGGAGGACGTGTCCACCAACCCCACCACGTTTCATGTGGTTTGTGATAAGAGCATCTCCTATGGGTAGTCTCCAAAGTGAGACTAACTCACCCATATGGAAGACTACTCACCCATATGAACGAGTCTAGCCACTATGGGCAAAAACAAAGTAGGATCGACGGGGACTCGTCCCCCGTAAGAATTTTTTTTTTTTGAACCTTACGGAGGCAGTCTCGTTTTTACTTAAAAACAAAACAAACGGAGACGGTCTCCCGTTTAATAGAAAAAATAAAACTCTTACGGAGACGGTCCCGTAAGAAAATTTCTTTTATTTTAAACGGAGATATCTCGTTTCTTTGTTATTTTCTTTACGGAGACAGGTCTCCCATAAACTTTTTTACACTACCAACCACTCGTTCAAATTGAACGAGTGGTTGAACGTTTTGGGACCAAAATACACCCTTTCACTTACCATAGTGGGAGCAAATTAGGCCAAATTGGTAGTGACCCTTTTTTTTTTTTTTTTTTTTTTTGTTTTGTTTTTTTTTTTTTTTTTTGTTTTCTTTGGTACCAAGCCTTGAACCCATGACCCTCCGGTAGGAATGGAGTAGGAAACTAAACCATGTAACTTTACCACCAGGGACAAGGAGGCCAAATTGGTAGTGACCCTTTCAAAATGAAAGGGTTACACTACCCATAGGATTTGCTCTAAGAAGTATTGAACAGTGTTTCTTAGGGTTCACTTATCTTAATGCGAACTAAATTTTCTTCATCGTGTGAGATTAAATGTGACATAGTATTAATGATGGTAAAACATCAGGGGGAAATGGATTTGAGCCAGGTTCGTGGTTGTTGTATTTTATATTCGTCTGTTGACCAATTGCAGATTTGTTCTTCTGATTCCAACAGCAACAATTTCTAAACACAGATTCAAATTGGGTATAGATAAGAGTTTTTCGATTTTATAGAAATTGCAGCAATAAAGTTTCTGGATCTAGATTTGCTTGGGAGTAATCCATTTAGTTCTAGGGTTGATTTAAACAAGAGTTGTTGTTGCTTTCATTGATTTTCATGGCTGGGTTCATATTCAATTTGAATTAGCAGCAACACAATATGGAATTTGGGGGTTCTTTGTAAATCTATGGGTTCGTTTTGAGTGCAAAATAAAATCAGTTGGAAGAACTGATATTACTGCAGGGGTTGAACTGATTTATTAATTGGGTAATTGTAATTTTAAATGAATGATGATTTATGATTTTCAATAGATAAGCCAACAGTGATTCGGAGTATGTACCGGCACCGGAGAAGAAACAGAGCACGTAGAGCAATCTTGGACACCATCAAAAGGTGGGTGATCTTAACCATTCACCATTTGAATGGGTTTAAAATCGTTTGAATTAACTAGGTAGTGTCTCAGGCACTTAACATGGGTTAACTAGGTCCTAGTCACACGGTTCAGGGGCTTGAACGTCTTTTTCCTAGGCTGAATTATTGCCACGTCTTTTTTTTTCAAAAAAACGGGACGAAAAAGGTCTAACAATGGGCATTAATTTATGTGAACGTTTTACTATTTTTAAATATTAACGATTTTTGGCGCGACTATTGAGGCGCGACTTATAAGGTGCGTAAATCGGAACTGTGGGTGCGGTTAGTAAGGGTTTGTTACTACTTACTACTTACAATCTAAAGCGTGGACTGGCGACTCTGTTTGAGCTCTTTCACGGCGGAGAAGATGAGAAGCTTAAAACGGACATGTATATGGATGAAACTTCAGTGGGAAACATCAAATTATACTAGGAGTGTAATTATCGGTGTAAAGAAGTTTTCTTCTTTGTCGCCTTGGGATGAAAATTTGGATATTCGAAAATGGAACAAAAAGATCTCAAATTTTATCAGAGGAGGTCAAATTAATGAAGCAAGAAGACTGTTTGATACATTGCAGTACAAAAATACTGTTACATGGAATTCGATGATTAGTGGGTATGTGAAAAATAGAGAGATAGTAAAAGCAAGAAAACTGTTCGACGAAATGCCGCAGAGGGATGTTGTTTCTTGGAATTTGATGATATCGGGTTATGTTCGTGGAAGTAAACAAATTGAAGAAGGAAGATATTTGTTTGATCAAATGCCGGTGAGGGATAAGGTTTCTTGGAATACGTTGATTGGTGGGTATGCGAGAAATGGAAAAATGAATGAAGCTTTGGATATGTTTCGCAGAATGAGTGAGCGGGATACTGTCTCTTGGAATACGATGATTACCGGGTTTTTGCAGAATGGGGATGTTGTAAGAGCAATGGAACTGTTCAAGGAAATGCCTCAGCGGGATTCGGCGTCTATTAGTGCTCTTGTTTCAGGTTTAATTCAGAATGGTAAATTAGATGAAGCAGCAAAAGTTTTGTTTGAAATTAAAAGCTTAAGTAATGGTGTTACGGATTTGATTCATGGTTATAACACTCTGATGGCTGGGTATGGTCAGTGCGGAAGAATTGTTGAAGCGCGACGTTTGTTTGATCAAATTCCTTCTCACCTAGATGAAGGGAGAGGCGAAAAACAAGTCAGCTTTGTAAAGAATGTTGTTACTTGGAACTCTATGATGATGTGTTACATTAAAGTAGGAGATCTTTCCTCGGCTAGGGAACTTTTTGATAATATGTTAACACGAGATGTCATTTCATGGAATACTATGATTAGTGGGTACGCTCAAGTGTGTAATTTAGAAGAAGCAGCAAAACTTTTCCATGAGATGCCAAATCCTGATTCCCAGTCATGGAATTCTATGATCTCGGGATATGCACAAAATGGCGACTTGGAGCTTGCTCGTAGTTTCTTTGATAAAACACCTAATAAAAGCTTGATTTCATGGAATTCCATGATATCAGGGTATGAACAGAACGGAAAATATGAAGAAGCAGTAAGACTCTTACATCAGTTGCAAGGAGAAGGTGAAAGACCTGATAAACACACTCTATCAGCAGTGCTCAGTGCATGTGCTGGGCTTTCAGCTCTTCATTTAGGAATGCAGATTCATCAACTGGTCATCAAACTGGTAATTGCAGATGTACCAATAAATAATGCGCTTATCACAATGTACTCGAGATGCGGGGTAATATCAGATGCGCGTTCAGTATTTGATGAGATGGCTTTGAAGAGAGATGTGGTTTCTTGGAATTCAATCATCGGAGGGTATGCATATAATGGTTTGGCACTGGAAGTTCTCAAGTTTTTCGAAGAGATGAAGAGTGAGAATGTGAAACCTACACATATAACATTCGTTGCAGTGTTGAGTGCTTGTGCTCATGCTGGTTTAGTAGATGAAGGTAGGAGACAATTCGAATCCATGGTCTATGACTACGGCATTGAACCACTTATGGAACATTTTGCCTCTCTTGTGGACGTCATTGGTAGGAACGGGTATGTAGAGGAAGCCATGAATTTGATAAAAACCATGCCGTTCGAACCAGATAGTGCTGTTTGGGGTGCATTACTTGGTGCATGTAGAATTCATAACAATGTAGATTTTGCTATAATTGCTGCCGAATCTCTAATGAAACTTGAGCCAGAAAGCTCAGCACCCTATGTTATGCTACATAGGCTGTATACCGATGCTGGGAGATGGGAAGATGCAACAAGAGTAAAGACAATGATGCAAGGGAATAAGATCAAAAAACAAGCTGGGTATAGTTGGATTGAGTTGCAATAAGTTCATGTTTCTCATGCTTCAGATAGAGAGAACACTTCCACTTCTTAGTGGGATGCATGAGAGCTACCATGTGATAATTCAAATTTCGGATTTGATTGAAACTGCATTTCTGATCTGAAACTCTTGAAAGTGGTTCAAACTGTGGGATAGGTAAGTTGGATTTGATCCAAGCCTAATCAAATGTTAGTGGTTAAGTACACTTAATCCCAAGCCCAACCTGGGAAACAAAAACGCCTCAAATATTTTGGTTGCAACAATTTGTTACTTTTAGGGTTGTGCCCGTGTACGAGACACAGATGCTAGTCGACGCTCCATGCACACATATTTGGCATAGTATAAAAATGTATCATAAGTGCCCAAATACACTTGCGCATGGCCAGGAAATCGTACCGGAAGATTGTGTGTACATGCATGTTAATACATAATACTGTAAGAAGGGTTCATGTAAGAGGGTGAGGAAATAATAAAATCAATAAGGTTTCACTCTTATATGGATATGTGGTTCTTGCAGGGGACTGGCTGTAACAATTATGGAGACAGAAGGTGTGTATTCTGCGGAAAGATTTTTTGAATTGTTTATTAGTTGACGTATTTGCTAGGGGATTATGGTGCAATGCTAAATAGTAGGTTAGCTCATTGTAATATTGATTGCACCAAATATTTGGTAGGTCTCTACACTACTACGTTCTACAATGTCTATGAAGCTAGGCCACATGTATCTTTTTATGTGGTGGAACCAAACATATTTTGCCATTTGGTAGTCAGGTAATCCTTTTTGTCCGTTCTCACATGCAATTGGTTGGTAATGTTCTCTGTACTCCTGGTACACTGTAGTTGCGATATATCTCTGTAGATCTTAATTCTTTCATGCGTGTGCACAGTACCACAGCCACTCGTCACATTAAGTGGCCTGAGTGTTAAGTTGTTTCCACTCTGCAGTACGCAGTTTCTTGTTTGGTTATTGATCACTCATAGTTTCTTAAGATGATTCAAGTCCCAGTCATTCATCTACTTACTAGTTTTTCTTCCGCAGGTTGATCTACTGCGTGGTCAAAAGGCAGATAGAGTTGATGTCTCTTTTAAACCAGAAGAATTGGAAGGGTTGGAGAACCTGGATGGACGTTTTGGCTGCCAGGTAAGAGAGAAACCGTAACAGAGATTGTTCTCAAAAGACTGAAATATTTTGCATTGTCAGGAATTTCTTGCTAAAGATTGATCTCTGTTGCAGGTACGAGGAAGCGAGGGAAGAAGAGAAACAGCGTAGCCAGCGTTCAGCGATATGGTTGTGGAGATACATTAGATGTCTCCACATTTTACCATTTTCATGGTGTTTTATATGGTCATGTGTTTCACTCATAAATTTAATGGAACTTGTGCAGAATGGGAAGAAGAGGAAGAGAAAGATGCATGAGAAGGATGGGAAATCAAAAAAGAAAGATTCCAAGTTTTAGATACTGTAATAATTGTACCTGTGTTAGAATAGTAACAGAGCCTGCGAAAGTATGCGAGTTGGATTCATATATTTTGCTTTTCTTAGCATTTTCTTAGTCTTGCTGTTAGATGGTGCGCTACATGGCATTGGCATTGTGGTCTTAAAATGTAGATGTAGATGTAGATACACATATTGAAGTGTATTTGTTTATCTATTATGATGGCTGGCTGCTGCCTTGTTTGGTCTCACCATTCAAAATTTTAAATCAGCTCTTTCTGGATTTTCCTTAAGATTCTCTAGTGAAAGGTATCAGAAAACAAAACACTTTCTTATTCTCAGAGAACATATATACGCAACATATTGTGACCCTAACAAACTTCCTAAGAAAAAGTAAAAGTGGTAATTGAATTATTATCCCTACTTTTGATGGATTATACAAATATCCTTATCACATAATAATTCTAACCCTCTCCTTATACAAGCCCATCAGGGGCCCAATAACTATTTTTGGACTTCCAAATATACCCCCTAGATATATTTGATTAACAAAAACGAAATTCAGTTATAAACAGAAACTTAAAACTGAAAGAGAGAGAAACAGAGTTCTGCTCGTGAGAAAAAAATTTGGAAGAATTTTTTTTTTCGTTTCAATCTACGATTCACAGATTGAAATTCATCTTCTCCTCCATCTTCTTCATTATCTTTGCAAAAGAAGATTCATCAATCAATCAACGGATTGAAATTCATTGATTGAAACGAAAAACTGAAAGAGAGAGAAACAGAACTCAGTTCTGCTCGTGAGGAAAAAATTTCGAAGAATATTTTTTTTTCGTTTTAATCTACGATTCACAATTTGAAATTCATCTTCTCCTCCATCTTCTTCATTATCTGTGCAGCAAGATTCATCAATCAATCAACGGAAATCACTGGATTTTTTGCTCCATTTAACTGAAATTTCCGCTTAACAGAAATCACTGGATCTGTCTTTCAAACAAATTGGTAATGTTGATGTTATTTTGAAGATTCATATAGTTGTTTTTGATGATTGCATGTTCTTTTTCATTGTTAGGGTGTAAAATTTTTGTTTTTCGTTGTTGATGCAGAGTTCGTGATTTATGTTGGAAGATTGATTTCGTGATTATTCCGTTAGATTGTTTGATATTGATCTAGTTTGATCTCGAGATCCTTATTCATCTATTAAACAGGTAGTTTTAATTTTTGATCTGTTATTTACACTTTCTTTTTTCTTAAATCTGCTCATCAACTGTTATGCTGAAATGTTGAAGAATTTTGTTTGTGTCAACTGTTGTTGTTGATCCGAAATTTATGTTGAAATGTTGATGATGTATTTTAGACACTCTATTGATTATGCTTCTGATGAGATGTTGATATTATTTTTGGATCAACCTTGACTGTTGATACAAAAATAATATGATGGATAGTTTATTTTTGGATCAACTATTGTTGTTGATCCAAATTTCTGAACACAAAATGTTTGTATTTGCAATAGGATAATCATTTAATCTAGACACACCACTATAAATCTACAATAATAGAATCAACATGATAACTCGATCGTCGACAAAATGTTGTTGATGTATTTTAGACATTCTTATTGGATCAAATGTGATATTTTACACATATTTATTGGATTAATCATCATCGTTTACATAGATTTATTGGATCAACTTGTCACTTTTTGATCCAAAATTATGATTGTTTACACATTTTTATTAGATCAACTGTTTCTGTTGATCCAAAACTATGATTGTTTACAAAGATTTTTTTGGATCAACTGTGACTGTTTACACATATTTATTGGATCAACTGTGATTTGTTGATTCAAAACTATGACTGTTTAATCATATTTTATTGGATCAAGTGTGACTGTTGATCCAAATTTCTGAACAGCACTATATGTTATGGTTTGTTGCAGGCCAAAGATGGTAGTTGCAGAGTTCAAATTTTGCAATCAGACTGTCTCGCATCCCGTTTCAGCATCAACTACTGTCAAGGAGATGATAAGTGTGGTGAAACAAAAGTGGCCTTATGTTCCTGAAGACCTCATTCTCTTTGGTTACACTGTAGAAGGGATTTCAAATGTCATCAATCATGATTTGGATTTGAGGTTTTTCATTCACTACTGCAGCTCACAAGGGATTGACTTGGTGAAGTTTGAAATCCGATTAAGGACTTGTGTTGATTCTATTTCTTCATCATCTTCTTCTCGCTCCCCGCTCCTGCTTCTTCGTCATCATCAAGTTGTATTTCAAGCGATGAGGTAGCTGTTGTGGAAGACGTCACTGATGATGCGTGTTTGATCAAAAAGGTCCCAAGAAGTCGATGCTTGGGTCAACATCTTAACCGGAGTAGGGCGGGTGTTTGAAGGTGGTATTCGGGGAAGTTAAGGACTCTGTTACAAAGTATGAAATGTTTAGTGGTCGCAAATACAAATTAGTTAAGAGTGACTTTGTACGATACACTTTGTGGAGTGCAAGTTCAAAGACGGAAAATTGTCGCGGAGGTTTCACGCCTCTCTCTCGCCAATTCGTATGGTGTATTTAAATGCAAGAGATATATCGCAGAGCATTCATGTAGTTTAGCTTCTTCGGATCCATCAAAAGTTAGGATGAGAAAATCGTTTATGAAGAATATATTGTCGAGATGATTTACGAGCATCGAAGAAGAAGAAGACTGTTGCGATGTTATAGATTTACTCCGAATGGAATATGGAGTTGACCTCACGTATAGTCGTGGCATATCACGGTTTACAATTCACCAAGACATTTCTTTGGGGTGATGACATCAAGTCCTATTCGGACTTAGTTTGGTATAAAGATGCAATTGAACAAGTACAATCTCGGAAGTGTTGTGAATTTTGAGTATGATAGTGTGACGCGTCGGTTCAAAAAAAAAAAAAAGGTTTTTTGTTGCTTTTGAAGCTTCCATAACTGGTTTCAACAATTCTTTGCCGTCCGATGCTATTTGTCGATTGTACCTTTCTCACTGGGAAGTTCAAGGGTGGTCTTATGGTTGCTTGCGGCAAAAATGGTAACCAACGTATGACTTTTAACCTTTTACTATTTTTCATTTTGTATCCATGTTTTTTTACTTTTAACCTTTTACTATTATGCATTCATTTGGTTGATAAATGTAGATTTTATTATAGGTTTCTTAGATTCTACATTGTATTTAACTTTCACGAGGGCGTAGCCCCAGAGTGAGGTGCTACATAATACAATATGTAGCTTAGGGTACTTTATACTACTTTCTTTTTGGTTTTGCATTGAAATTCATGCTTTAACTACCTCTTATTGGATCAAATGTGATTGTTCAAGCATGGATCAACCGTGATTGTTGATTAACTATGAGTATTGATCTAGAACTATGATTGTTTTACCTGGATTTATTGGATCAACTGTGATTGTTTATCCAAAAATTATAATTTTTTTGAATCAACTTCTCTTGTTGATCCAATCAAATGGATCAACAGTGACTTTTGATCCAAAAACATCATTGCTTACACAGTTTTATTGGATCAACTGTGACTTTTGATCCAAAAACTATATTTTCTTTTGAATCAACTTCTACTTTATTGATCCAACCGAAATGGATCAATCGTGACTTTTGATCCAACCCAAAATGGATCAACTTTGTTTGTTGACACTAGTTACTGGTCACTTATTTTTGTTTTTGTTTTTTGTTTTTTGTAGAAATCTATCCAGTTGCATTTGGAATTGTTCCTTGTGAAAATTGTGAGAGTTGGGAATGGTTCTTAATTAATTTGAAGGGTATTATTCGTGGAGATCGTCCACTGACCATTATATCAGATCGTGGAATTGGTCTTTTGAAGCATGTTCCTAAAGTCTTCCCAAATGCTTTCCATTCCTACTGTTTGTACCATATGAAAGGAAATATTCCGGTTCCAAAGGGCAAGAGCGAGACAAATTCTGCTACACTTTGTCAAAGTTATTCAAGAGTGCTATTGACTTGCATTAACAAAGGAAAAATTTTTTATTAAGCATGATAAGCCGCAAAGAGTATGAGTAATCTAAAGTTGGATTCAAGTGGACTGGTTTCTTGGATGATGAAGATTCCACTCGAGAATTGGGCTTTCTCCAACAGCTCATGCATTCCTAGGAGAAAGGTGGGGTGAGAACACATCTAATATTGCTTTAGAGTTTTAATAACGTTATTAAGCATGATAAGCTCACTTTTCACAACCGCGAACTTGTCCAAAGAATTGAGCTTCTGATCGATGGTATTCGTGCTAAGGTAATGGAGAATTTTATTCTTTTGTTTCTCAAGTATATTACAAGAGGTTATTGGAGTCTAACAAGTGGACTACAAGGCTTACTCCTCGTATGCAAGCAAGGTTTAACAAGAGGATAAATTGGATCAACATTGACACACAAAACAAACAAAAAAATTGCATGGTTCTATCGTTCATACAAGTTTCATTCATACTAATTCATGAAGATCAAGTGAGAAAAACTACAGTATTTGAGATCACCATATATTGCCAATTGTATTTTTCTTGAATAGATCATGGAAGTTGTTCGTTCTTCCATGAACCCATTTCGACAAGATTCTTGTGCAACCTTCACTCGCTTCTTGTCAACTTCTCATCTAAGTTAGCGATTTCATTTAGGTGTTCACGTTTCCACGCTTCACTAAATTTTTCATGTACATGCAAGTGTGCAATGCAGATCTTGTATTTCACTATCCATTTTCCTTTTGCCAATTGTAAGTCCAATGCTAGCACCACCCAATGTATCCAACACCATCCTTGTCACCAAGCACATTGGTACAATGAGGTATGTGTCTTCAACATTCCCTGTGTAACTGTTCCTCAGCCTTTCCGGAATCCCACATCTCTCTACCTTTTCCATTTTTTTCGTGGCTAATGCGATCCCCAATATCGGCTGTATCAATATTTTTTCAAATATATTAGTTTGCAATATTTTTTTGAATATATTAGTTTGTCAACAAAAATAAAATGGAACTGTGATATCGTAACCAGAGAACAACATATCGTATTTGCAATTTAACTCCTCAAGCTATACATACCAGTAATATTCATTCATAATCAGACTAACTTATTTTGGATCAATAATTGTTGTTGATCCAACCTATCTGGATCAACAATGGATGTTGATCCAACTTATTTTGGATCAACAATTGTTGTTGACATACAAAACAAACAAAGATTTATCGGTTACTTACATAATCATTTGTTGAGAGAATGACGTGGTTCTTGTAATCTGGTTTATACTACTTAATCCATCTTTGATTTCAAAGATGTTGGTGTAGTAATCAACAATCTCGGCGTGAATGTTTTGATTATTCGAGACACCGTATGTACTTCCCAATGATAACTACTTGAAATCTTGATTGCGGAAATAAAACTGTAAGCTTTGTCGCAAAATAACCAACAAATGAATATGTTATTAAAAAGAGCTAGCATAACCCAAAAAAAAAAACTATGTTAACTGAGGTGTTTGACTTTGAATATGTTATTACATACCATTCGTTGCATTCTCAAAGAATGGCTCGATGACTTCTTTTTCACCGTCATTGATTTTCTTCCACAATTTTAGTTTTTTTGGCTTCATGGTTTTTGGCTTCCGCGGAGTGTGTTATCAATTTGACTTGTGGATAGTGTCGAGGTCAATTATTTGTATTTCCTTCTTTTTCCTTTTCCACCTTTCCTTTGTCTCCTTCTACGTTTAGCAAAGTAGGTGTTTGACTTCGACTTCGAAGTTTATATGGTTTTCTCTTTGGCCTTTCTCCCTTCTTCACCCGTTTAACAAGAGAATCGACTTCTTTGTTCCTCCGATTCGGTTTCCTCTTGATTTGCTCCTCAACTGTTTCCAAATTAAACAATTTATTCAACCTGCGTATTTCAGCTCCTAATGTATTGTCATCCTCTTCACTTTGCTCTTCAACCTCTTCTGTTTCTTTTGTTTCTTGTGTTATGCTATGTACCTCCTCCATTATTGCACCAAAACTCGGCATGCTACTTGGATGCACATACCTGTTCTGCCGGGTTTTATTGCCGATAGTGGAGGAGTGTCAAGCACAACCATTTCCATTTGTATGTCATCATTCTTCTTCTCTACGGACGGGCTCTTCTCTTCCATTGGTATGCCATCTTTCTCTTCTAATATTCCAAAGCACATTTTGCAATGTTTTCAACCAAATGAATCAAGCTCTGCATTGTTTTCAACAACAGTATTGAGCTCTAAATCATCAGCCTTGCCTTAGTTTTCTTCCTTCATTAAAGCCTTCTTGAGTTACCAAAGTACTCGAGTTCCCAAAGAATCGTTCATTTCTTGAGTGTCTTCATTGTTCACAGCCACTGAAACTTCGACTTCTCTGCTTACTCTAGTTTGATTCCCATCTGTTGGTTGATCATTCGCCACAGAGTTCATTTCATTTTGATTTCCTTGCCCAGATGATTCTCCTTGTTGTTGCTTCTGTGTGAACAAATCTTCAAATTCCAAACCTTCAAATTCCTTCCCTGTATACGCTGGTTTATTCCTATTCAGTGATTCCTGATAAATATTTTCCTCTCCCTCGCCATTTGTCTATGTTCTTGTCAATGTCAGCAAGTCGCTCTTGTTCTCCAGCTTGCAACTCTATTTTGTCCTTGTTCCTCTCATACAACTCTCTCAAGAATAACGTGCTCTGGACAAACTTTTTAATTTCAACCTTGTCCATGTAATGAATCTCATATTTGTCACAGTGAAGAAAGATGTTTTCTTCCTCTAGCTCCTTTATCCTTGTCCTCTCTTGTTCCAGTTCTCTTGCGAGATGTCGATAGGTCAATTAAATATTTCTCCTCGTGACACTTTGGATCAACAAAGTCTTGATGAAACTGCTTTATGATCAACACAAGTCAAAATAGTGTAGCTAGTATAACTCGGATCAACATTTGTTGTTGATCCCATTCACATGGATCAACTTCCATTGTTTATTCACAAAGAACGAGAGTAAAAGTGGATCAACATTGGTTGTTTATCCCATTCACATGGATCAACTTCCACCGTTGATCCACAAAAAAACTTAGAATTGGAGGAGCTGGAAATAGTGTACACACTAAAACCGGATCAACACCGGGCCGTTGATCCCATTCACATGGATCAACTTCCAATGTTGATCCACAAAAAACTTAGAATTGGAGGAGCTGGAAATAGTGTACACACTAAAAAATGGATCAACATTGGTTGTTGATCCCATTCACATGGATCAACTTCCACCGTTGATCCACAAAAAACGATACTAAAATCGGATCAAAATTGGTCGTTGACCCCATTCACTTAAAAAAATGGTACCTTTGTAATAGTAAAGATAAATATAGTAAAAAATTACCGTCTTGTCGAACCAAGTCATATCAATTGCCTTCTTATTCAATTTGTTGCCAAAGTCACTTGCAAGTCGCTTGCACAATGCATCTTTGGTTCCATCGTAGGAATCTTGGAGTTGAATTTTGAAATTCCTCCCTTTTCGTTATGTACTTATCGGTATGTTCGCAGAACCAACACTTTGCATAATATAAATAACAATGTTAGTTTTATCCAATAGTATGCATTTCACTCTCTACAACAATAAACATTTTAGTTTTACAAAATTAACGTTTTTCTTACCACTAGGAGAGTTGTGCAGCCACCGATAGCTAATTGGTTATTCTTCTTGTTTGCCGGGTTCGAAATCAAACATTCCACCACATGATCCGGCCATGACACTTTGTCCATCAAGAAGATATGAGGCAACCATTTCTTTGGGAACGATGTCATACCAAAGATTTGGGAATAAGAAAACCGTGCATAACCACATACCAAAAAGTCTTACAAAATGCTCGGATCGAGACTCATCTTCCGCCGCATTTTTCGGTTTGTGTACAACTTCTCGCTTTTAATATTGGTTCGGGACAATCTTTTGGTTTTTCTGGTCTGAACTTTTATTTAAGAATTCGAGTAGTCGAGTCCTTTCTTGGTTGCGATTGCTGCTTCAATTCTTC
Organism: Papaver armeniacum; assembly: GCA_023531295.1. NCBI lineage: Eukaryota > Viridiplantae > Streptophyta > Magnoliopsida > Ranunculales > Papaveraceae > Papaver > Papaver armeniacum. Next base: position 94,371 of record JAJJWW010016910.1, on the reverse strand, counting down.
ACTCTATCAGTATCACTCATCTTGAATATCAAAGCGAAATCTCTTGCTTCCAGAGAGCACTCTTCGCTTTCTCCAAATTTGAACTTTCAAGTTTTTTTATCAAATGCACTCATCAACAAACAGATTGCAAGATTAATCTTGTTCATCAATTTACCACTCATACTCATGTCTGTTACATAAAATGGGCTGATTAATTCCCAATATGGAGATTCCTTCAGTGCTTTTGCAAGTTTCGGTTTCTTCTTGTTATTTGCATCGTCCACTTCAAACTTTTTGCATAGAAAATTCCCCATTTCATCCAATGGTTGTAGACCTCCTTTGATTCTTTGTTCCTTTGCTCTCGACTTGGCTGCATACATGAAACTCAAATCATTTTCCTTTTCATTTTTGACAATAATCTTTTGTTTTCTTGCATTCTACCCATAATATATTTTCACGAGGGGGCGTAGCCCGAGCAGTGAGGTGCGACGTATAAATATGTGTAATCACGGTTCATGCTTTAACTACCTCTTATGTCATATTTTACACATAATGTGATGTTGGATCAACTGTGGTTGTTTACACATATTTGTTGGATCAAATGTGATTGTTGATCCAAAACTATGATTTGCTTACAAATATTTACTGGATCAACAGTCAATCCAAAACTATGATTGCTTACACATAATATTTTCATTAAAGAGTCAATGTTTTTACCTTTGCGCTCGGCTCTCTGGTTGCCCTCTTCATCTCCATCTGATTCTTCTTGCTCTTCTCTTCATCGGACTCTGATTCTGATTCTCCGATTCTTCCTCAACTACCTTCTTGTTTTTCTCCTTTTTGTTGTGGTTTTGCTTTCTCCCTTGACCCGACTGCATACGTGAAGCTCAATCATTTTCATTTTGTTTTCAATATTTCAAACAATATAGTTATATATAGCAGCACAAATATTACAATCTATGTATTTACCTTTGACGACTTTCTTCGGTTTGCCCTTTTTCTCGCTTTTTTTTCATATATTACAATTTGTTTCTCTTCTTCCGATTCTCGGTCATCTTCATCTGATTCTTCTTGCTCTTCTTCTTCGAATTTTGATTGTTCTCGTTCTTCCTCAACTTTCTTCTTTTGTTTCAGCTTTTTTTGTTCTTCTTTGAGTGTGATTTCTTTCTCCTTTGACCTGCCTGCATACATGAAACTCAGTCATTTTCATTTTGTTGTAAGTAACGTAGTAAGAATACCATCACAAATATATATCACAATGTATGTTTTTACCTTTGAGGACTTTCTTCGGTTTGTTCTTTTTTGCTTTTTTTTCCTCTTCTTTGTCATTTTCATCTGATTCTGCTTGCGCTTCTTCTTCGGATTCTGATTCAGATTTTTCCTCAGCTATCTTCCTGAGTTTCGCCTTTAACTTTTGTTGTGCTTCTTTATTCCCAAATGCCATCTTCCTCTTTCTTGTTGTCTCTTTCTTTTTCTTTGTATTTCCTTTTATGACTTTTATTTGTTTGCCATTTTTAGCATCTTTTTCCTCTTCTTCCAACTCTTCATCATCATCATCTGATTCTTCTTCGGATTCTGATTCCGACTTTTCTGTTTCTTCATGAACTATTTTCTTGTGTTTCACCTTTCTTTGTGTTTCTTCATTTGCACTCTTGTTCTTCCTCTTTCTTGTTGCCTCTTCTTCAATTATCTTATTGTTCTTCGCATTTCTTTTTGGTTCTCAGAACTTTCTCAATCTCTTTCGTGCCCTTTTCATCTTGCTTCTTCTTTATCCTTGGTGATCTTCTATGCATTATGTCTTCTCAACCTGAGTTCAACACTTATTATAGTTAGCATTCATATTTTCATAGTAGAAAAGTACATAACCATTATAAAAAACTTTTTTATGGATCAACTACTCTTGTTTTATGATTTTTTATTTGGATCAACTGTTGTTGTTTATCCCCTACATTGGATCAACTTCTACTGTTGATCCCTTTCATTTGCAAAGATATCTAAAATTCCTTCAGAAACACATAACAGTTGAACAACTTTCCATACATTGGATCAACTTTTATTGTTTATCCTATTTTTTACTTGGATAAACTGCTGTTGTTTATCCCCTACACTGGATCAACTACTGTTGTTGATCCATTGTTTTTTTGGATAAACTACTGCTGTTGATACAAAAAATATTTTAAAAATCCTTCAGAAACACATATTCACCCATTAACAGTAGAACAAATTTTCATACAATGGATCAACTTGTATTGTTTATCCTTTTTTTATCTGGATCAACTGCTATTGTTTATACCCTAAATTGGATCAACCGCTATTGTTTATCCAATTTTTATTTGGATCAACTACAATTGTTTATACAAAAATATCTAAAACTCCTTCAGAATCACATTTTCACCCATCAATACTTATCAACATTAGATCGAATTTGCATCTGAGCAAAATAATACTTAAAGTTTGAATAGAAATATCAATTTTCAACATGATTAGTATATATAACCTACACAGATTTGAGGAGATATCATTTCCTAACACAAATATCCCAAGAACACTAACCAAAACTGAAAAATAACTAAACAAGACCAAAATCAAACCTAATCAAGAAATTGCAAAGTGAAAATCAACCAAATACAAAAATATAACTATTACATTATCAAAATCAAGACTAAAAGATACATGCATCAATTGAATCTGACATCAATTAAATCTCAAGAACTCTAACCAAAAATCAAAACAAAACCAAAATCGAAAGTGTTTTTACCTGTCAAATTCAATTCTTCAAATAAATCAAATAAAACTTGATTACCCTTACGTTCGATGCTTTCTGTTGATGATGAAAGATATTCTTTCTCGTTTTGTTGATGAAACGAAATGTAACTATGAACTTTCGAGTTTCATTAGTGGATTTAATCAACCGGATCGATTTTAAGTAACGGCTAGGTATTAATGTTTGATTATGAGTAACGGCTAGTGGATTTATTCCATGAATTTCTTGTTTTCGATTTAAAAATGAGGGAGCAAAGTAAAACAACTATTCAGCAAAATAAGTGCAAACTAGATAATCCTAATCTTCTAAGAAGACTTATTCAAAGTTTTCTACACTCCCCCTCAAGTTGGTGCGTAGATATCAGTCATGCCCAACTTGCTTACTAAATACTCAAAAACAGGCTTGAATAATCCCTATGTGAGAATATCTGCTGTTTGTTGAGCAGTCGGCATATACGGTTGTTTATGGGTGAAAACTATTTCTGCCGGTTTTGGTAATTTGGGGTGTGTGGATGAGAAATGAGTTTAAACCTTAAACAAATGCACTACATGGGAGTGCTTGTAGATTCGAGAAATCAATCTGTGCAAATCCGGCCTAAACCAAGAAATGGTCGTTCCAGACTTGTTTCGGTCACAAAGTGAAGGAGATGGGGTTGATCTTAGGGAGGGAAGCGAAGAAGGTGTTGAGATTATGAAGGTGTTGGCTATGTATGACTTGTATCAGAAAGCTGAACTGGCTTGCAGGATGTAAGCTACCAGTTCCGGTGTTTGAATACGATGGTATCAACACTTGCCTCTGTTGTCTGGACTTGTTCTTTTTTTTTTTGAAATAGGGAGGAGAACCTATTTATACAAGTCATTTGAGCCTTATTCACGTCTCTCGTGGGAAGTGGAGGAAGTGGAGTGATGGAGTAGTGGAGTTGAGTGTTGGTGTTACACGACCAGTCTTTCCCACTTCTCCTGTATCTCTAACCGTCCATGACTTCCTGACACGTTCTTGTGATGGCGCATTGCACGCTGCACGCTGTAAACCGCCAGATCAATACCCCAGTATGTATCCCCCAGTTTGTGACATGATTGATGTCTCGAGTGTGTGGATCGTGGGATCCACAGAAAGTAGCATGTAATGCTAGATTAAATAACTAAGTTATTTTAGGAAGTCGATACTTGTGAAGTATCGTGTGTATTCTATGCAGGTACTACATCATGATGTGGTAAAGTGACGGGTGGTGATCACCATGACGCCTCACTGACCAATTAACTCCTGACCAGGGTTATATAACCAAGCCGGTGAAGTTGGACGGACGAGATGATCTTTGAGACACTCATCTGCGACCGTTGATGGAATTAGGGTTTTTGAAGAGGTGCGCAAGCATCACTCTTCAGCTTGGTCGAATCCAAGCATGGGAGGTTTTTTGGAAAGGACCGACCGGGCATGCGTGTAGACGGCATGCTGGTGTACACGTCCATACCTCACTGTCCCATGAAGGTGCGATCTAGGCCACTCAATTTGACCGGCAAAGAGGAGCGGTTGAGATCAATTTGCAACAGAAATCTGGTGCCGCAAAATCCGCGCATCATGCCAATTTTGGGTGCGCGTTCCAAGACGACCAAGCTTGGTCGGTCTTGGCCGATTAGTCCGGCGTGCATACGGTGGGATGGTGTATATACCTGTACTTCATCGTCCCATAGAAACGTGATCTAAGCCACTCAATTTGTCCGGTAAACTTGAGCGGTCGAGATCAGTTTGTGGCTGGGAAGTGTGACCACGCCTAGTTTGGGCGCGCGAATCAAGATGTGCAGCCAAGTTTGGTCTTGGACGATCGGGTGTGGAGATAGGTGGGCCCACGGTGATCGTGTTGATACTTACCGGACCTGCTTAGTCTATTCCTGGACCCTTCATTCGTGCAGGAGAAGATGGACGCTCGTGATCGCGACACGACCCTAATTAAGTTTTGTCGGCCGCGTGTCATACCCAGTTTGGGGCGCACGAATCAAGACAACCAACCATAGTTGGTCCTGACCGATCAGTCAAGTATGTAGGCGGGCCCACGGTGTTTGTGTTGACATGCTCTGGGCCCTTTGAATCTACATCTACACCCTCCATCTATGCCTGCAAAAATGGATGGTTGAGACTGTTTTGCGATACATGTAATGTGCCGCAAACCCTAATTTAGGGTTTTTCGTCCATACTTCTTTGGACGGTTTGGCAAGTTATGCCACCCTTTTTTTGGGGAGACCGACCATGCGGGGTCCGCGTTGGGTCGGTGGTGAATATTCCAATACCTGCTTGGGGTCATGGATTTAATCTAGGCCATCCAATCATGCTAGTGAAGTTGGATGGTCGTGATCGTTTCTGAGACTGATATGGTCAGTTCAGGTTCAAATATGCTCAATCGGGTTAGTATAACACACCGAGAGTTGCAGCCTGTATGGATATTTCGTATATGTTTTATTATTAATGCTTGGAGATTCGTGTTGCTCTGCTGAGAACAACACTCAGTCGTCATGCCGCACCGGTAATGAGTGCAGGAAATACAAGGATGGTAAATTCACAGGGTATATGGGATTGTTGCTACATGCTCCAACCTGGATGAATTTTGTGTATTTAATTCACAGAATGCTGGGATTGTTGCCACATGCTCCATTCTAGGTGAATTAGTAAAGTGAAGAAGTATTCATCACTTATTAATGGCTTTATCTTTTGCAAGATGTTAGCGCATAATTTTGGCCCTTTACAATTTTAGCCTTAAGTGAAAATCCACCATCAACATTAAGTCCCCTGCCTAGCACGTAATGGTTACACCATTGTGGGGTAGGCATGAGATGGTGACAGTTAAAGACAAAGCTTATGAGACAAAGTTAGATGTTACCAGGAGAGACGGGTCATCCTGTCCTTGGAGCATGTCACGTTCAAGAGGCGTCCAGGCGAGTGTTCCCCTAGCATGATGTCGGTCTTGCCTGCTTCGATGGACTGTTATGCCTGTTTCGTTCGTGGGGCTACTGCACTGCTTGATCGAACGTGGGCTTTATGTGCCTGTTTTGGTTAATCGTGGGTCCGCTGCGTCTGCTTGATCGAATGTGGGACCCGATGTAAGCATGCTTGATTCGAACATGGGAAGATGTGCATGCTTCGATCAAACGCGGGACCACCGTGTACATGTTTCAAACGTCGGCCATGTCATGTGCCTACTTTGACCGTACGGTTGATGTACTTGCTCGAGTGTCATCTTGCTACTTCGACCAAACACCGACCCAGCTAGCTTGACTAAACACCGGACTTGATGCTTTGATCAAACACCGGCCTTGCTGTTTGCTTTGCTCAAACGTGGGACCCGATGTGAGCAAGATTTTTTTTGTTTTTTGTTTTTTTAAAATTAACCTTGTGTGCTCAAATGTAAATGTGGGTCCTGTAGAAAGCGTTGAAGCAGCTTCTGGAGCAGGCCCGTGAGAGCGTTGAAGTGTTGGAGTTGAAACGCCTTCTTCTGGAGAGGGAGCTTTGATTGGGGACGACCGTATGCGCTTCGACCAATCTGGGCCGGGATCAAGTGGGACCCGCCGCGTGCTCGATCGAACATCGACCAGTGTTTACCGAAAAACCGGCCTGCTGCGTGCGCTGTTTTATTCGAATACCAGCCTTGTGACTTTGATCAATACCAGACTTGAAACTTGAGCAATACCGGACTTGTGACTTGATCAATACCGTACTTGTGACTTGATCAACACCGGACGTGTGACTTGATCAACCAAGACTTGAGACTTGAGCAATACCGGACTTGTGACTTGATCAATATCGGACTTGAAACTTGAGCAATACCGGACTTGTGACTTGATCAATACCGGACTTGAAACTTGAGCAATACCGGACTTGAGACTTGAGCAATACCGGACTTGTGACTTGATCAATACCGGACTTGAGACTTGAGCAATACCGGTGTTTGTACCCAATACCAGCCTTGTGTACTCAAACGTGAATGTGTGTTCTGTCGTGTGTGACTACACATCTCACGCGTTTTTATACAAGTACTGACTCATGTATTTTATTGTAGAATGAAGAAAAAAACTCCTGTTGAGATGTCTTCTGGGGATAATGTTGGTGCCAAGTCATGAGGTGTTGACAGCTTCAAAGATATGCCGAACATTGATGCTAAGTTGTTCACCGCGCCCTTTCAACTATATGAAAATATCCGTTCCACAAGATAACCCTTCTCCTATCGACTTCAAGGTTTTTATGCTCATTGGGCCCTCATGAAGGATGGATGAGACGTATGTTGAGCAATGAGTACATCAAAGAAAACTTGACCAAAGCGTAGATTATTGATGCGGCTTGAGTGTTGAAACGGCTCGAGAGGATGTTAAAGTGGTTTCTGGTACGAACGTTGAGGTGGATCCTGGAGAGAGTGTTGAAGAAGGATTTTGAAAGCGAACGTGGGTCCGGAGAGAGCGTTGAGGCGGCTCTTGAATAGACCATTGAAGCGACCTTCGCTAGAGGGAGCGTTGAAGTGTTTCCCTCTTGATTCGATTTACCCTTGCGAATTCCATGTTTCTTGACTGACCATCTCTCTCATGTTGAAGAATTCCTTGACTAACGGTGAAGGAACTTCATGCTGAGCCTCAGTCCCCAAGCGTGGTTTACATGGTTTGTTCGTAGTGGTTGTTGTCGATCCAGATATGGAATATCTTGGACATTGTTTCATCATTGTGGGAATCGTGCATGTGGTACTGGAGTTGGAGTTGACGGACGCGCAGGATGTTGTATCTCGGTGGTTTTCCTCTTGTCGCTTGAGGAACCGCTACGGAAGGTCAAGGTTGTATCGCATGTTGGTGAGATATAATCCCCTAAAAACATTATGAGGCTCTTCATTACCGGCATGCCTGGTTCTTTCTATCAGGGCATATGTTGTTGTAGATGAACGTTCAACAGCTCAAGAGGATGACCAAAAGCGCGGATTCTCCAACATAGCATGATAGACATGTACCACTGTCTGATAAAGTGACTCGCCCGGATCTTGTTCGACCACTGTCTGATAGAGTGACTCGCCCGGATCTTGCTCGATATGACGCGTGGACATCGTTATCTTCTTGAGGCTGCTCCCTTGAGGTATCGGCTCCAGTGGAAGATTGCCGTCATAGAGCGTTGATACGTTGCACCGACATTCTTTAAACCAAATGGCAGTATGGTATAATAAAAATTTCCGAGAGGAGTTCGAAAAGCTATCTTATTTGCATCATGCTCGTACATCCTTATCTAGTAGTAGCCGCTACATCCATCCATGGAGGAGAACATGCCGTGTCCGCTGGTTGCATCTACTAACGATGTTAGGTAGAGGAGGATCATTTTTGGAGCAGCACCTGTTCAAGTCTCTGAAGTCTATGCAGCACCTGATCTATCCATTTTCCTCGTGTCTGAACTATAACTGTTTAACCGACTTGGATCCAGGTATGATATGTAGATGATGGGTGACCAATTTTCATCTAAATCCGGCATTTCTTCATATCTCCAAGCGAATATGTCCTGGTACTCTTTGAGAAGTTCCACGAGCTTCGTGCGTTTATCCGTACACAAGGTTGAGCTGATGGAGATAGGCCTAGGAGATTCCTCAACGATTTCAATCTCATCAATTGTGGAGTTGGTGCCATCTTGCACTGTGTTGTGGAGCATCTAGCACTTGTTCTTGTGGTTCGTTGTTTGTTGTAGCATTCCATTGGGTGCGAGATGGTAACGTCTCCCCTGCTAATTGATAATGGCAGTGTCGGTATACCGTTTTCCCTTTCTAGTCACGACTCTCCACAAAAGTTCGTTCCCTCTTCGTATGAACGTGGTTCGTGGCTTCACAGGATGGAGAATAATGCTTCGTCAGCAAAGATGCATCGTGGGTTTTAGCCCTCAATGATGCAAGCCGGTCTTCTTCCTGAATTGACGCCCACGTGGGGAATGGGACGCAACGAACTTGTCTGATTCTTTCCGCGGAGCTTTTCCCGTATGTGCTGGTTTGGTTTCCCTCGAAGTCCGTCATTGTGGTAGGCTTCCGTACGACCTTTCCTGGGAGAACCTTGGATGTCCTGAGAGTCTTGAGAGTAATCACATTCGAAGACGCTCTTGTGTAGATAAGGGCCGTCTTGAACTCTGAATTCTTGATGCGTGCGGTGACATGTAGGGCACGGTCGTGACCTTCCTCTGGTTGATTATAGCAAAACGTCTCCGCAGCGCTGATTCTTCGAGAGGTGTGAAAGTTCGCATAAACTTTCCACTAGAGAAACCGCTTCCCGATCCACCGGCCTCCCGTTGTGGTCGCCAATTGTTTATGGGTGAAAACTATTTCTGCCGGTTTTGGTAATTTGGGGTGTGTGGATGAGAAATGAGTTTAAACCTTAAACAAATGCACTACATGGGAGTGCTTGTAGATTCGAGAAATCAATCTGTGCAATTCCGGCCTAAACCAAGAAATGGCCGTTCCAGACTTGTTTCGGTCACAAAGTGAAGGAGATGGGGTTGATTTTAGGGAGGGAAGCGAAGAAGGTGTTGAGATTGTGAAGGTGTTGGCTATGTATGACTTGTATCAGAAAGCTAAACTGGCTTGCAGGATGTAAGCTATCAGTTCCGGTGTTTGAATACGATGGTATCAACACTTGCCTTTGTTGTCTGGACTTGTTCTTTTTTTTTTTTTTGGAAATAGGGAGGAGAACCTATTTATACAAGTCATTTGAGCCTTATTCACGTCTCTCGTGGGAAGTGGAGGAAGTGGAGTGATGGAGTAGTGGAGTTGTGTGTTGGTGTTACACGACCATTCTTGCCCACTTCTCCTGTATCTCTAACCGTCCATGACTTCCTGACACGTTCTTATGATGGCGCGTTGCACGCTGCACGCTGTAAACCGCCAGACCAATACCCCAGTATGTATCCCCCAGTTTGTGACATGATTGATGTCTCGAGTGTGTGGATCGTGGGACCCACGGAAAGTAGCATGTAATGCTAGATTAAATAACTAAGTTATTTAGGAAGTCGATACTTGTGAAGAATCGTGTGTATTCTATGCAGGTACTACATCATGATGTGGTAAAGTGACGGGTGGTGATCACCATGACGCCTCACTGACCAATTAACTCCTGACCAGGGTTGTATAACCAAGCCGGTGAAGTTGTACGGACGAGATGATCTTTGAGACACTCATCTGCGACCGTTGATGGAATTAGGGTTTTTGAAGAGGTGCGCAAGCATCACTCTTCGACCTTGGTCGAATCCAAGCATGGGAGGTGTTTTGGAAAGGACCGACCGGCATGCGTGTAGACGGCATCTTTGGTGTACACGTCCATACCTCACTGTCCCATGAAGGTGCGATCTAGGCCACTCAATTTGACCGGCAAAGAGGAGCGGTTGAGATCGATTTGCAACAGAAATCTGGCGTGCCGCAAAAGCCGCGCATCATGCCAATTTTGGGCGCGTTCCAAGACGACCAAGCTTGGTCGGTCTTGGCCGATCGTCCCCAGCGTGCATACGGTGGGATGGTGTATATACATGTACTTCATCGTCCCATAGAAACGTGATCTAAGCCACTCAATTTGTCCCAGAAACTTGAGCGGTCGAGATCGGTTTGTGGGTCGGGAAGTGTGACCACGCCTAGTTCGGGCGCGCGAAGATGTGCAGCCAAGTTTGGTCTTGGCCGATCGGGTGTGGAGATAGGTGGGCGCACAGTGATCGTGTTGATACTTACCGGACCAGCTTAGTCTATTCCTGGACCCTTCATTCGTGCAGGAGAAGATGGACGCTCGTGATCGCGACACGACCCTAATTAAGTTTTGCCGGCCGCGTGTCATACCCAGTTTGGGGCGCACGAATCAAGACAACCAACCATAGTTGGTCCTGACCGATCAGTCAGGTATGTAGGCGGGCCCACGGTGTTTGTGTTGACATGCTCTGGGACCTTTGAATCTACATCTACACCCTCCATCTATGCCTGCGAAGATGGATGGTTGAGACTGTTTTGCGATACATGTAATGTGCCGCAAACCCTAATTTAGGGTTTTTCGTCCATACTGCTTTGGACGGTTTGGCAAGCTATGCCACCATTTTTTTTGGGAGACCGACCATACGGGGTCTGCGTTGGGTCGGTGGTGAATATTCCAATACCTGCTTGGGGTCATGGATTTAATCTAGTCCATCCAATCATGCTGGTGAAGTTGGATGGTCGTGATCGTTTCTGAGACTGATATGGTCAGTTCAGGTTCAAATATGCTCAATCGGGTTAGTATAACACACCGAGAGTTGCAGCCTGTATGGGTATTTCGTATATATTTTATTATTAATGCTTGGAGATTTGTGTTGCTCACTTTGAGAACAACACTCGGTCGTCATGCCGCACCTAAGAATGAGTGCGGAAATACAAGGCTGGTAAATTCACAGTGGTATATGGGATTGTTGCTACATGCTCCAACCTAGATGAATTTTGTGTATTTAATTCACAGAATGCTGGGATTGTTGCCAGATGCTCCATTCTAGGTGAATTAGTAAAGTGAAGAAGTATTCATCACTTATTAATGGCTTTATCTTTTGCAAGATGTTAGCGCATAATTTTGGCCCTTTACAATTTTAGCCTTAAGTGAAAATCCACCATCAACAACGGTAAACAAATCACTCCATTCTCAATTTTCTCCTTGATGAAATGTTTGTCAATTTCTATGTGCTTTGTTCTATCATGTTGCACTGAATTCTGTGTGATGCTTATAGCTGCCTTGTTGTCACAATACAACTTCATTGGTCTACTCACAGGCACCTTAATTCCTCAAGAATTCGCTTCAATCATAGTAGTTCACATGGTTCTAAACTCAGCCTCTGCACTGCTTCTTGCAACCACACTTTGTTTCTTACTCCTCCAAGTAACCAAAATTCCCCACACATGTGTGTAATAACCAGAAGCTGACCTTCTATCTTCAATAGAACTAGCCCAATCTGCATCAGTAAAAGCTTCAATTCCTCTTTGATCATTCTTCTTAAACAACAAGCCTCGTTCAGGAGAGCCTTTCAAGTATCTCACAATTCGGTAAACTGCATCCAAGTGCTCTTTCCGTGGAGAATGCATGAATTGGCTTACTCGGCTAACACCGAAAGCAATATCAGGACGAGTATGTGACACATAAATTAGTTTCCCAACCATCCTTTGGTACCTAGTTGTGTCCACAGGTTGACTTTCTTTATGAGCTCCAAGTTTGTTATTAGCATCAATGGGTGTGTCAATCGGTTTCTGACCACTCAAACCAGTCTCGTGTAGAAGATCCACCACATATTTGCGTTGTGTTACTGCTATGCCATTACTTGATCTTGCAACTTCCATACCTAGGAAATATTTCAAGGATCCCAAATCCTTGGTTTCAAATTCCTTGGCTAGTCATTCCTTCAGCCTTTGCAGCTCACTTACATCGTCATCAGTTATTATGATATCGTCAACATACACAATCAACACGGCTACCTTCCCTTCTTTCGAGTATCTTGTAAACATTGTGTGATCTTCCGGAGCTTGAGTATACCCTTGTTTCTTAATTGCTTGGGTAAACCTTTCGAACCAAGCCCTAGGAGATTGTTTTAGGCCATAGAGAGCTTTCTTCAGCTTGCATACTTTCGAGCCAAACTTCTCCTCAAACCCTGGTGGTGGTTTCATGTAGACTTCTTCTTCGAGATCACCATTTAAGAAGGCATTCTTGATGTCAAGCTGGTATAATGGCCAATCAAGATTGACAACAATCGATAAGAGGACCCGAACAGTATTCAGTTTCGCAACATGAGCAAATGTTTCAGTATAGTCGATGCCGTAAGTCTGGATAAAGCCCTTCACAACTAACCTTGCCTTGTACCTTTCTAGACTCCCATCAGACTTGTACTTTATAGTGAACACCCACTTACACCCAACAAGTGACTCCCATGTTCCATTCTTCTCAAAAGCCATCTCTTCATGTGTTGCGTCTTTCCATTCCGGAACTAGTAGAACATCCTGCACATTCTTTGGAATCTCCACAGATGACACATGAGAGGTGAAGGAAGAAAGGGGAGATGAAATACGTTCGAAGGAAATGAACTTTGATAAAGGATATAAGGGACGACTTGTACAAGATCCAGTACCCTTTCTATTGGCAATAGGGACATTCAAATCAGATGATGGAGTATTGTCGTGAGGTAATTGATTCAAGAGAGATGGAGAAGTACTTACAGTGGTTGGAGCTTGCCTTGGTTCAGATTCATGGCAATGTATGAGGTTCATGGTTTGTTCTTTCTGTTTGTAAGGATTTCTTCTTGAATATATTTTCCCGAAGTGTTTTGTTGAAGATTCTGGTTCAATAAGAGAATTTATAGGATCTTGCATACTAGGGGATAAGCTTAAACTCCTATTTTGAAGCACATGTGAAGTTTTTGACTGATCAATTTCAGGATAACGTGAAGAATCGGTTACAAGATTTTCTGAACTGTTAGGAAGATCTTTCTGATTTGGCTGACTGTTTACAACAAAATTAAGATCTAGGTTTGAACATTGACCTACATTATCATACTTATCTTCAAAACCTAACTGGAAAACAGAATTTCCCAGCTCAGTTAATTCCAATGGTGAATTCAGATTTGTGGCTCCCCCTAAAGTCGAATCTTCTCCTATATCCTCCCCCTGAAGATGAGATTTAAAATATGGCTGAGATTCAAAGAATTTGACATCAAAGGATACATAGGTTTTTTTATAGATAGGGTCACAATACTTGTAACCCTTTTGAGTAGTTGAGCATCCTATAAAAATACATATTTTGGCTTTAAAATCAAGTTTGTTGTTGGCTTTATCAAATACATAAACCGTACAACCAAAAATCTTAACAGGTAAACCACTGGACAATCGATCATTTGGAAAGTGACGATGAAAAACAACTAATGGTGTTTCAAAATTGAGAACTTTTGATGGCATACGATTGATCAAATATATAGCTGTGAGTATAGAATCCCCCCACAGGTATTTTGGAACATTGTTGTTGAACCTAATAGCTTGAGACACTTCTAAGAGGTGTTTATTCTTTCGTTCAGCAACTCCATTTTGTTTAGGTGTATTGTTGCATGAACTTTGATGAACAATGCCTTTCTCTAAGAAATATTTCTCTAAAACACTATTAAAGAATTCTCTTCCATTGTCACTCCGAAAGATTTTAATGTTTGTGTTTTGGGGTTCGAATCATGTTGTAGAAGTTCTGAAATATTGTGGCTACTTCATATTTTTCTTTCATCAAGAATACCAAACCTAGTCTAGTATGATCATCGATGAATGTAACAAACCATCTTTTTCCTGAAATATTTGGAGTTCGTGAAGGTCCCCAAACATCACTGTGGATCAGAGTGAAAGGCGTGGTAGGTTTATATGGTTGGATTGGGTAAAAAGATGGATGATGTTTAGCCAAAGTACAAAATTCACATCGGAAAAAAGATGGATTTTTATTGATGAAAGGACTTGGAAACAATCGTTTAAGATAATGAAACCTAGGGTGACCTAGTCGAAAGTGCCACAACATTATTTCATGATCAAAGGAAACTAAAACAGACTCAAAACAAGAACTATGAGAAGGTGAAAAAGCGGGGGTCTAACAACCACACCCAATATTTCGTTCGGTAATTTGTATGGACTAAACTCCAATATAATTCCAAGAGAATCAACTAGACAGTCAGACTCAATCAAGGAAAGATATCAAAGAGTTATATCTCTGTTTCTCAATGTAATCAGCAAATCAAATAGATAGGAATCCGTGAGCCTGATTATTATGAGAAACAACTTGGACGGTATAAAAAAACAATATCCAAGTGTCAATCAATTTCTATCCAACAACCAAAGGTCGGATTTACCAATTGATTGAACTACGCACAACCTATGATATTTCAACAAATATAATGCGGAAAATAAATAACACAGACACCAGAATTTTTTTTAACGAAGAAACCGCAAATGCAGTAAAACCCCGGGACCTAGTCCAGATTTGAACACCACATTGTATTAAGCCGCTACAGACACTAGCCTACTACAAGTTAACTTCGGACTAGAATGTAGTTGATCCCTAACCAAGTCTCACACCAATTAAGGTACAGTCGCGTTCCTTACGTCTCTGAATCTCAGCAGGACGCTACACACTTGATTCCCTTAGCTGACCTCACCCACAACTAAGAGTTTCTACGACCCAAATTCGAAGACTTATAGATAAATCTGTCTCACACAGAAAAGCATATTCTGATGGATAAATCCGTCTCCCACAGAAGTACCTATGAAGTTTTGTTCCGTCTTATGATAAATCAAGGTGCACAGGAACCAATTGATAATCCAGACTTATATTCCCGAAGAACAGCCTAGAAATACAATCACCTCACAATAACTTAACTATATGGTAGTAGAAGAAGTTATTGTGGAATCCCAAAGAATGATACAAAGAACTTTGTGATTACTTTTTATATCTTACCTAACTATCGGAGATAAATCTCGAGCAAATCTTAGAGAAGATAGTACTCAACACGATAGAACAAGTAAGATCAGAATAGGCAACTATAAAGAAAATAGTTGGATCTGGCTTCACGAATCCCAAATGAAGTCTTCAAGTCGTTAACCTGTGATGGTTGTGGGAAAACCTAGGTGTTTGTAGGTGAAAATGGTTTCTGCTGATTTCGGTAATTTTGGGTGTATGGGTGAGAAACAATTTAAACCCTAAACAATGTACTACAAGGGAGTACTTTAGATTCGAGAGATCAATCTGTACAAGTCCGGCCTAAACCAAGAAATGGCCGTTCCAGACTTGCTTCGGTCACAAAGTGAAGGAGAATGGGTTGGTTTTGGGGAGGGAAGCAAGGAAAGTGATGAGACAGAATAGTTGATTCTGGAAGAGTAGTTGTGTTACTACGACTTGTATCAGAAAAGTGGGAGGGCTAACAAATGGTAAGCTAGCAAGTATTTTCTGAGTGTTGTGTATTCCCCAAATGAACTTGTTATTCTGTGGAAATAGGTAAGACCTATTTATACAAGTCGAAGTGAAACGTACCCTGGTCTCATTAAGGAATGGAAAAATGGGCAAGTAAATGGGAGGAGGTGGTAACCGTATGCATGGAATTTGATGTTCCATAAAATCGTTAACGCATGGAATTGATGTTCCATAAAAACATTAACGTATGGAATTGATGTCCCATGAACGTTTCACTTTTAACTCCCTGTATTTACTAACCGCCTCACCCTTATGACACTTCCTTATGACGGGCGTAGTGTACGCCGCACGCTGTAAACCGCCAAACCAATACCCAAATAGGATCCCCCAGTTTGTGATATGTGTTGATGTCTCAAATGTTTTTGTGGAAAACATGTAGCATAGGGTTGTTGCCTGGCAAGTCGAGCTCGGGAGACTTGGTAGCTTGGTGACCTTCGACGGTCGAGATTTTGTATCTTAAGAGGAAAGGTAGCCGTTGATCTTTGCACGCTTTCGTTCGTTGGTGGCCGCATAGGGAAGGCCAGCATGGTGGCGGCTAGGTTAGCATGCCATTGGCATGGCATGGTTTGGCGTGGCCAAACTTATGTTTTCGGGATAAAGGTTACCATGCGTCGTCTGGTAACCTTGGAGGGCTAGGATTTGCTCCTGGGATTGAAGGGGGACCGTTGATTGTCGCACGCCTTCGTTTTGGTAGCCGCGAAGGGAAGGCCAGCATGGTGGCGCGGCTAGGTGCATTTGGCATGTGGGGCCAAGGGTTTGGTAAGCCGTTGGCACATGGGGCGGCTAGCATAGCTAGGTGCGGTTTGGATTGGCATGTGGGGCCAAGGGTTTGGCAAGCCGTTGGCAGATGGTGCGGCTAGCATGGCTAGGGCCAAGGCAAGGTGTGGCTTGGCTTGGCATGTGGGGCCAAGGGTTTGGCAAGCCGTTGGCACATGGTGCGACTAGCATGGCTAGGTGCGGTTTGGCTTGGCATGTGGGGCCAAGGGTTTGGCAAGCCGTTGGCACATGGTGCGGCTAGCATGGCTAGGTGCGGTTTGGCTTGGCATGTGGGGCTAAGGGTTTGGCAAGCCGTTGGCACATGGTGCGGCTAGCATGGATAGGGCCAAGGCAAGGTGTGGCTTGGCTTGGCATGTGGGGCAAAGGGTTTGGAAAGCCGTTGGCACATGGTGCGGCTATCATGGCTAGGTCCGGTTTGTCTTGGCACGTGTGGCCAAGGGTTTGGAAAGCTAGCATGGCTAGGTGCGGTTTGGCTTGGCATGTGGGGCCAAAGGTTTGCCATGGGCGCATGGCGTGGCTAGCTTGGCTAGGTGCGGTTTGGCTTGGCATGTGGGGCCAAGGGTTTGCCACGGGCGCATGGCGTGGCTAGCTTGGCTAGGTACGGTTTGGCTTGGCATGTGGGGCCAAGGGTTTGCCATGGGAGCATGGTGTGGCTAGCTTGGCTAGGTGCGGTTTGGCTTGGCATGTGGGGCCAAGGTTTGGCGTGACCAAGCTAGGTTCGTGACCAAGCTAGGGATTTGGGCCAAAGGTCGTTTGGTAACCTCAAATGGCTAGGATTTTCTCCTGGGATTGAAGGGCGACCGCTGATTGTCGCACGCCTTCGTTTTGGTAGCCGCGTAGGGAAGGCCAACAAGGTGGCGCGGCTAGGTTGGCATGGGGCCATGGCAAGGTGCGTTTGGCATGGCGCGGTAGGTGTGGCTGGCATTGTTTGCCATTGGCATAGGGGTGCGGCTAGCATGGTTGGCATGCCTTGGCGCGGTAGGCGTGGATGGCATGGTTTGCCATTGGCACAGGGGTGCGGCTAGCATGGTTGACATGCCTTGGCGCGGTAGGTGTGGCTGGCATGGTTTGCCATTGGCACATGGGTGCAGCTAGCATGGTTGGCATGCCTTGGCGCGGTAGGTGTGGCTGGCATGGTTTGCCATTGGCACAGGGGTGCGGCTAGCATGGTTGGCATGCCTTGTCGCGGTAGGTGTGGCTGGCATGGTTTGCCATTGCACATGCGGTGTGAGAATTAGGGTTTTGGCCTGTCGAAACCCTAATTAGCATTAAAAAGGTACCCTGGTAATTTTCTTGCAGACAAATTAAATGGTTCAATAAATGTGCTTGGTTTGGACATTATTACTCAAGTTCTGTGACGTCACTGTCTGACTAGGGTTTTACGATTTTACCCCTAAGCTAAAAACCACCATCAACACTAGGTTAAAGGAGAATCGACTCTAGTCGCAACTAGGACACATGAAAGTGTCGAGATTAGGTTTTCCAGTGGCTAGAGTTCTCCCTTATATAGTCTTCAAATCAGGGTTTGATAGCTTAGAAACAAAGTAATAAATATTCACCGTTAGATGAAAAACCTGATTTAAGATTCAAGCTAAGTTTGCTTAAAACCTAAGCAATATCTCTCCACCGTTAGATGGTCTTAACTTGTTACACACAAATGAAATATACCTTCATTTAGATATGGGTAACCATACCTAAACGTGTATATTAAGTTGGCTCAATAATAGTTAACCAGAGTTAGTCATATGAATACTATGATAATCAAATGAATCTAATTGTGTTACTCATAGAGTTGTTCAATTGTATACATCTCATAGCAGTATATAAGAACCAATTGAAACAAAATCGTATTGATTCGTAATTGTACAAAGTACTTATATCGAAATCAATTCATGAAAATTAAGCCACGGTTTGCAAAGATTACATTCCTTAATTTATTAATGTATTTTGTTCATGAGTATGAAAACATACTTAGCCGATTTTAGAATATTAACCACTAAGTTTGCAAACGGGTACGTAAACTTTAGTTCCAGACTTTGGTCTTGTCCAACAGTTTGAAAACGGGTACGCAAACTGTAGACCCGAACCTTACTCAAGTAGAACCGTTCGCATACTAATATGCACACTTGGTTCCAGGACTTTAACAGTTAAAACCGTTCGCATACTGGTATGCAAACAAGGTTTCCGGACCTGAATCATACCAAATAGTTTGCATACTGGTATGCATATTGTGTTGTATCCAGACAAGGGTTAATCGTTCTCAACTCCCATTTCAATCATTGAAACATCCTTAGAAGACAACAATAGCCGTCTCACACAAACTATTAGCTTATAAGTAATTTTCAAGTGATTGAATGATCAATATGAAACTTTCCGAGTCGACATCAAATGATTGTCTCACACAAATCATGTAAGATATTTCAAGGCAATTTTCACATGATCATATTTTGACTTATTATTTAGTTTCCAACAAATAAATTGTTTCTAACTAAACTCGTCAAGAATAATGATGAACGTAGCTAAAGCAAAAAGCTTCCATCATATATTTCGAGAAATATATAAGCGAGTTATACTCAGCTCGAAATATCAAATGTGTATAATATAAAAGACTATATAGCTATACGACTTAGTCTCATTGGGATACATAATAGACTTATGAGTGATAGATAAGTTTAAGTCTCCACATACCTTTTGTTGATGAAGTTCCTCCAAGCTCCCCTCAGTAGATCTTCGTCTCCAATCGATGAACGCCGTGAAGTCTAAAGCTCAACTACACATTTTATCCTAATCCGAAACATAGCTATGAGTAGACTAGAAATCAAGACTTATAGTGTTGATCACTTAAACTTGAAAAACAAGCTTGAGATAGGAACGCTTGCGAGTTCGACCGAGCAGTGCTCTAACAATCTCCCCCTTTGTCAATTTTAGTGACAAAACTATAAATACATATAGATTACAAAATAAATAAACTTTGTAGCTTCTCATCTAACATGCTTGATTTCCTTGGTTCTTCAACATTCCTTGAATTCTTTGTCACTTCAAGTACTTCCAGCGATTCTGAACGTGTTCAACTCAGCATCATTTTTGTTGAAGATCCGTAGCCATAACAATACGAAAACATATGTTCTCAAGTATTTTTATACAGTGTCATAATATTATTACACAACATCAAAGTCAAATTGTATCACAACTTTGACAATAATACTATGGTGATATGTATCACTCTCCCTTAGTCAATACTTCATCACACAATGAAAACCACTCCCCCTTACATAATGATCCATAAACCATATTTATCTAGTGTGAACTACAAAATAATTCTCCCCTTTTTGTCAATAAAAATTGGCAAAGGTACGAAAACTAACGAGATCATAATGAAATTCTCAAAGAGATTATTTATGACTAAAAGAGAATGAAAAGACGAGGGTACCCAAATACATCACAATCTTTAAATTATCCACCTATAAGTCCTCGTAGCGAAAGTGATTGTCTATGGACAAATTCGAGACAATACAACAAATCGGTATTCATACTTTGTGTGATCGTCTATGGATACGAGATCGAGACAATACAACAATCAAAGTGTGATTACTTGATAATATGTTCGGACTTAGCCAAACTCTATAGGATCACTATCAAGTAATACGGAGTTAACGTTTGTGTATTTTACTTTTAATTATAATAAACAATTATAATTGCGGAAATAGAATAGTAAAAGACACAACAAGATTTTGTTAATGAGGAAACCGCAAATGCAGAAAACCCCGGGACCTAGTCCAGAATTGAATACTCTCAGAATTAAGCCGCTATACAAAATCTAATCCAACTTCGTATAGTTGAGACCAAGCAACTAAACTTATAGTTCACTTAGTTTCTTCAGTATCCCTGCGCTTCCGACATTCAATAAGTGCACGCATTGGAACAATTCCTTTGGATCGTATTCCAAACAGTAAAGGAACAACAAATCTATTTGGTAACAACTCTCTTGATTCTTTCAGATGAAGATATCTCAAGTCATATGCAAAGGCTCTTCCATTTAACAAATAAACTCCTTTACCTGGTCGATCAATCTATCCAACAACTACCGAAGTAGCAAAGTTTAGATTTGCAATCAATCAATATAAAATCAAACAAGAAACTATAAGATGATGCCGATCTTACACAACTAAACAATCGAATAAATCCAATTCTAGTTGGATCCCAGCCGATCAAGGTTAGTACATACCCAAAGATATAGAAACCAAATCCGAAATCTTCTTTAATCCTCAATAAACACCTGCACAACACCACTTGAATCTCTCGTGATCAATCACGCACAGAACGGAGTCTGTTGACAATGGATTATCAAAAGACGTCTTTAGATATACAAACAGTTCTAAAGATACCGTCAATACTTCGATCTAGTTTGAGTGAATCTTATATCAGAACAGAAGATTCTCAAGAATAAACAAACTAGGTGAAATCAAAGTTCAACAACCGTTAGTCAATCAAATCAATCGAGAACTAAAATAAACTGCAATTATCTAGTTTCCCACCAACGGTACTCGTAAAGCTTCTTGATCCCATAGAAGTCTTTAAACGAGCGGTCGTAAGAGATTTCGCCTAATTAGGGTACTTTCCTCTCCGGATAGACGACTCCACCAGAAACAACAAGAAGATGAAGTTTGCCTAACTCTTAGGATAGTTTGTTAGAAATGCAAACTTGGGTATTTATAGACCAAGGATGTTTGGACACCAAGGAATTTCCAAAACCGAATATTCTCAAGATATGCAATAAATGCCCAAAATCGGTTTTCATAATTCCTGGAAATGCTTTGTCCAATATTTCCGAAATCTCACTAGAAAATCTCCAATTAGTAAATGCACATTACCAATTTGTATTCTCTAGAGATATGCATTTAATTGCTTGTAATTAAAGCATATAAAACTAACAACCTTAATTAAAAGATTCTTAATTTATTTCGGTCCGAGATCTCTTTGAGTTATTAAGGAATAACTTTGAACAATAAAAGATAAGAGTTACTGATCATGTTCAAAGTATGTCGACATCTTTTCTTTGTAAATCCTCTTTCATATTTACAATCTTGGAATCGATTATACCACACTTCCAAACAAGTTTAGAATTGGTTCATCTGTATTCCAAGATAACTATGTGATTGATCAAATATCAATTCACTAATCATGGGTTTACGGTTTTACCAAACACAAGGATCGGTTCTACCTTAACATGGTTACTTAGACCGGTTACATCAGTTACCAGGATCGTTTACATCAATTACCAGGACCGGTTACCATATTCTCATGGTATTACTTGTGATCGGTTACACAAATCACTAGGATCGGTTACACCAATTACCAGGATCGGTTACACCGATTACTATGACCGATTACGCCAATTACAAGGATCGATTACACAACTCTTTTGTGAGCGGTCACACCAATTACTAGGATCGGTCATGTAGTTGCAGGAAATCCTACACTACACCCCTCACAATAATCCACACAACTAAGACATTTTAAGATGAATAACAATGATTTTATTGATTATTTCCTTGAATGTTTACCAGGTAAAATAGAAAAGAGCTAAAGAAATTACAATCACCACAAACTTTCTCTCTCCTAATGACTTGTCTAACACTCTGAAAAAGAATCCTCCCACAACAGACTTATTCGACTCTTTATATAGGGTAGTATACAATGGATGACAGCTAAGCTGTCCTTTATTTTCGGGAATGACTTGCGAGATATCGCAAGTGTACAAATATATAATCTCGCAACTATCCTAGATCTCGCTGTGTCTTCATATCTTTCTCGTGTTTTGGCTGCCGTCATTCATTGCATCATTTATATTATTCTTCTGCGACACTATCGCAATGCTTTCGTTTATTGATCTCGCGAAGTATGGTTGTTGCGATATTATGATCCTAGATCTTGCCTCTTCTCATGTCTTCTCTGCGAAGGAGAGAATGTCATGAGAACCAATATTTTGAAATGTCGCAATCGTTTGTTTTTCATCAATTTTCTGCCGACAAGATTCCGTAAATTTAGGAATGACTGTTTACACGTATCTAAAATTTCCCTTTTACCTGGCACATTTAATGTTATCCTAGGTTACTCTTTTCTTGTCTATTTAAAGGAGGATTCCTTGTGAAAGCATTTCTTTTCTTTTACTTCGTCTTCTTCATCGTCTGCAACTTTTTTTTGCTGCTTTTCTTCATCGTCTTCTTCATCGTTTTCCTGCTACTATTCTTCTGCTACTGTTTCCATGGCATCAAGGTTTGTTAATTTTGCTGAATTTGATCATTTTGTGATTGATTTCTCTTATTGAAGTTGTTTTATTCTCGAATCTTGTTTCTTCTTTTAATGACTCCCCTGCCATTTTTGTTTTAGCAAGAACAAACCTAGCACCAAGTTCACCATTGTGAACCCTAATATTTCCATGGGTTCGCAACCGAAATCCGCTGCCTCTAAAAGAAAGCCTGCGAATAACAAGGTATTTAAGAAACATTTACTTTTTTAATAACAATATTGTTGCCTCTGTTTCTTATTGTTGCCTCTGTTACCTTGTTTTTTTAACAAGGTATTTTAATAACATTTCCCTGTTTCTAGCGCCAATATGTAGTTGCAGGAAATCCTACACTACACCCCTCACAATAATCCACACAACTAAGATATTTTAAGATGAATAACAATGATTTTATTGATTATTTCCTTGAATGTTTACCAGGTAAAATAGAAAAGAGCTAAAGAAATTACAATCACCACAAACTTTCTCTCTCCTAATGACTTGTCTAACACTCTGAAAAAGAATCCTCCCACAACAGACTTATTCGACTCTTTATATAGGGTAGTATACAATGGATGACAGCTAAGCTGACCTTTATTTTCGGGAATGACTTGCGAGATATCGCAAGTGTACAAATATATAATCTCGCAACTATCCTAGATCTCGCTGTGTCTTCATATCTTTCTCGTGTTTTGGCTGCCGTCATTCATTGCGTCATTTATATTATTCTTCTGCGACACTATCGAATGCTTTCGTTTATTGATCTCGCGAAGTATGTTTGTTGCGATATTCTGATCCTACAGGTCACACCAATTACAAATATCGATCATACCATCTTAGGTGATTACTTAGGATCGGTTACACTAATAAAAGTCATACCAATACATAAGTCAAGCACTGTGATTAGTTTTACCAAGATACATAACGAGTTATGGTCGGTTCTACTAACTCACACATATTGGTAATCCAAAGATATGCAATGAATAACAATACCAATAAGCCTAGCGATTTCCCTTTCGATTCATAAAACAAGTTCATGAATGTACTTCCTTTAAACAAATGTAAACATCGTTTCCTAGGACGAAATATTCACCTTTACCCATACACATAATCACAATAGCATTCATACGATTATGTCGATGTCTTATATACGAAGTTCAAAAGATAAGCGTTATACTTCGTATCCTAATTCCTTAACACTATGATCATATGATCATGTATTACTACTAGAGTATAATCATTCACAGCTTCGCAGTTATGTTTTCAATATAGCACGACTTGAAAGATACGTTAGGAATGAAACAGTTCAAGTCAAAATATTACTAACCTCAAGAGGAAGGATGATGTCGTCGTTGTAGCTTGTTACTTCTTCACATTCTTCAAGTCTTCGAGTAATACTTGTATGTCTCATAATCCTAGATTTCTAGTCTAACATATACGAAGTTGTCTCTAGTACATAATCAAACGACTCTTTAGATGAGTTTTGATTCACTAAAATATGACAACCAAACTTGACATACCAACGCTTGGTGGGTTCAACCGAGCTATGATCTAACAATCTCCCCCATTGTATTTTAGTGACAAAACTCTTAATACATATGTATAAACAAATTACAAGAATTCATTACACATACGCTTGATTCCAAGTTTCAACAACACAATAACTTGCATATATTCAATCCATAAATGCTGTTGTTGACATTTGAATAACAAAACTAATACTCCCCCTAAAGGTAAGATAGGTAGGTTTTCAATTCGAACATCTTTGTTATTCCCTTTATGTAGTCAAGATAACTACAATAACAATATGATATTTTGCTCCCCCTTAGTCAATGCTTTACTCTTTTCGTTAGATATAACGTTTAAGCACAAATGTCCTTTCCTTAGTGATTACAAATCACTTGTTTAATCCATATATTTCTCCCTTTTTTTGTTACAAAATGACCAAGGTTCGAGCAAATAAAGGTCAAACCGAAAGGATCTTACAAATCCAAAAGACTTGTACAACCTATAAGAGTTAAGCACGAAGGTTTCACATACCATTTTAGATAACCAATATCAAAACCGAAACTACAAGTAATTTGGTTTTAATATGTTATCAAGGAAACAATTGCCCGAAGCAATTTTCCCTAATAGTTTAACAAATTAACTAAGAAACTTAGTTCCCTTGCTAAACCGATTGCACAAATACAATCGCTTATTTCGATAAGACCAAAATAAAGATCAGAATTAACTTTATTTTTCTCATCAGGTTCTAATTATTCATACAATAACTTAGACCTTTCACTTTAGACAAGACAAGTACTAGGTTAGTTAACTAGTACTTCTCGTCAAGGCATTCGATTAGACTTGAATAACCGAATCCTTCAAT
This sequence comes from Papaver armeniacum, assembly GCA_023531295.1. Classification (NCBI taxonomy): domain Eukaryota; kingdom Viridiplantae; phylum Streptophyta; class Magnoliopsida; order Ranunculales; family Papaveraceae; genus Papaver; species Papaver armeniacum. The sequence goes on along the minus strand of JAJJWW010016910.1, from coordinate 69,220 downwards.
TTGATAAGTCTAACTAAGATCATAATTAACTTAGTTTCTCTTATCCGGAATCGAATTGGACTAAACAAATGATCCCGAATTTTGTTAAGCCATGAACAATACATACAAACCAAATAAATTAACTTGCACAATTATTTCTCTTAACCGGAAGCAATTGAAACAAACATAGACATTATAGCACCGCAATTGCACCGAAATTTCGTTAAGCCAAAAACACTTGATACCAAACAATAAAGAAGATATCAAACAATAGTTTTTCTTAACCTAAAACAATCGAATCACACACACACACACACACACACACACACACACACACACACACACACACACACACACACACACACACACACACACACACACACACACACACACACACACACACACACACACACACACACACACACACACACACACACACACACATCCATACACTCATAATGGAATAAACATCAATTGTACCGAAATTTTGTTAAGCAAAAGCAAAATATATGCAATAAAATCAGGCTTTTCTTAAATAGGAAAACGATTAACTAACAAATTCGTTACCTCAGATTCCGCATCCTCTTCTCCCCAGAAAGATATATCATTAAGCGCAATTTCAAGTTAGAACTCTTCCCCATTATGTTGTCATCCTCTCGCAAGAACAAAAGAACAACAACAAACAACAACCTTTACCAGAGAAAGGTTGAATCGGTTTTTAACTAATGCGTGCCAATAACAAAAGTTGAAAAAACCGAAATCATAAGGTACTAATGTACCTTAACAATGCCAATAGACTTCCTTAGATTTTCGAAGGTTGCCCTATCTAATGGCTTGGTGAGAATATCAGCTAGTTGACGTTCAGAGGGAACATATTCTAGTTTGATAACTCCATTCTCATACAATTCTCTAATAAAATGGTATCTAATATCTATGTGTTTAGTACGAGAATGTTCCACATAATTTTCTGTTAGACGAATAGCACTTAAGTTATCACAGAGAATGCTCATAGTTGGAACATTTATGCCATAGTTAATGATCATTTGCTTCATCCACAGGAGTTGTGTACAGCATGTACCAACAACAATATATTCAGCTTTACAGGTTGATAAGGACTGTGAGTTTTGTTTCTTGCTATGCCAGGCTACAAGGTTTTGACCAACATAGAAACAACCAATAGAGGTGCTTTTCTGATCTTCTACACTACCTGCCCAATCAGCATCCGAATAGGCAACAAGACTGTTGTTCGTATGCATGGAATATGATAAACCATACTCTAGAGTACCATTAACGTATCTTATGATTCGTTTTACAGCTTTTAGATGTAGGATTTGCTTGAAATCTAGCACAACATCCCACACTGAAGGCGATGTCCGGTCTTGTGACCGTTAAGTATAACAAGCTTCCTATCATGGATCGGTATAATTTTTGATCAACCAATTTTTCTCCTGGACTTGACTGAATTTTTCCAGTAGTTGGCATTGGTATTGCCATAGGTGTTGCACCTCTTAGCTCAAATTTTTCAACCAAGTTTCTTGCATATTTTTCTTTGGAAAGAACAATATTGTCCTTTTGTTGCTGTATTTGCAAGCCAAGAAAATATGATAATTCTCCAACATTACTCATTTCGAATTCTCCACTCATAAGGTTTAGAAATTCACCTGTTAGAGATTTTGAAGTGGATCCATAGATGATATCATCTACATAAATTTGTGCTACAAGAACATTATTTCCATTCCATTTGGTGAAAAGTGTCTTATCAGCACCACCTCTAGAAAATCCATTTTGAAGTAAAAAGGATATCAACTTATCATACCAAGCTCCCGGAGCTTGTTTTAGGCCATATAGAGCCTTTTTTGAGTTTAAGGACATGATCCGGAAATAATGGATCTTCAAATACTTTGGGTTGGGCAACGAAAACTTCTTCTTTTAAATCCCCATTGAGAAAGATTTAATATCCATTTGAAAAAGTTTTATCTTAAGATTGCAGGTATAAGCAAGTAAAAGTCTTATTGATTCTAAACGAGCAGCAAGAGAAAAAGTTTCATCAAAGTCAATACCTTCAATTTGCAAATATCCTTGAGCAACAAGTCTGGCTTTGTTTCGGACAATTGTTCCGAATTCGTCTGATTTGTTCTTGAAAATCCACTTTGTTCCAACAATATTTACACCTTCCGGTTTAGGAACTCGCTCACATACTCCTTGTCTTTCGAACTGGTTAAGTTCCTCATGCATTGAGTTTACCCAAGCAGGATCACTGAGGGCTTCCTCAACATTTTTTGGTTCTATTGAGGAAATAAAGGAAGTGTAGTGACAGACATTCTGGAGTTCCCTTCGAGTCATAACTCTAGCATTGGCATCTCTTATGATATCTTCAGTGGAATGTCTTTGATGAACCCACTTAGCAGGTTTGTGGACAATACTTTCAGTATTATTGGGGTGTTCAACAATACTATCATTGTCATCTTTATCATCATTGTCACTAATAAGAGGAACAATTATTGGTTCTTCTTCAATATGTTTTTCTTTACTAACAGTTTCTGAAGGAGGAAGTTCTGCAGCAATATGATTGTCTTGATGAAAATCACTTATGTCATCAATAACAACATTAATTGATTCCATCATGACTTTGGTTGTGAGATTATATACTCGGAACACACGACTATCATAGGCATAGCCAAGAAAGATTCCTTCATCACTTTTGGAATCAAATTTTCCTCTATGTTCTCTGTCCTTAAGTATATAACATTTGCTTCCAAAAACCCTTAAATATCTCAGATTGGGTTTTCTTCCATACCATAATTCATAAGGAGTATTTAGAGTTTTTGACCTTGGATAAACTCTATTAATAAGATAGCAGGCCGTGAACACATCTTCCCCCCAAAAGGTTAATGGTAGGTTTTTATTGTGAAGCATTACGCTTGCCATTGCTTAAATATTTCTATTCTTTCTTTCTGCTACACCATTTTCCTGAGGTGTAATGGGAGCAGAAAATTGATGAGTAATTCCAAGTTGATTACAATATTCATATACTTTTGTATCCATGAATTCTGTACCACGATCGCTCCTTACTTTCTTCAGTTTGCGACCTTGTTCATTTTGGATTCTATTTACAATTATATTAAATTCCTCAAGCGTGTCATTTTTGTGTTTTAGGAAAGCAACCCATGTGAACCGTGTGTAATCATCTACCATTACTAAAGCATATTTCTTTCCTCCAACAGTTGCTTGTTGGATATGACCAAAAAGATCCATATGAATAAGATCGAGAGTAGCACGAGTGGCTATGTCTCTAGAAAGTTTGTGTGGAATTTTTCCTTGCTTACCCTTTTGACAAGCACCACATACACCTTCTACTTTAGTATTTATTTTGGGAACGCCTCTGACAAGTTCACGATTAATGAGCTTACCCAGCATTCGGTAGTTGATATGACCAAACGTTCATGCCATAAGTGAGTTGACTCTACCTTGGTCAAATTACAGTATAAATTAGACTGTATATCAAGGAGATAACAGTTATTCATACTTCTTCGTCCACGAAAAATTATTTTTCCAGACTTATCTTCAATATCACATCCTCCCATATTGAAGATAACTTTATGACCTTTATCACAAATTTGACTGACTGAAAGAAGATTAGCTTTCATTCCTTTTACATAAACTACATCATGAATTTCAGGAATACCTGGAAGTTTGATTGTCCCCTTTTTTTCTAATAAGACAGCTACTCCCGTCTCCAAAAGTTACAGATCCTCCCTTGTAGTCTTCAGTATTTGTGAACCAGGAAAGATCACCGGTCATATGTCTACTACAGACACTGTCTAGAAACCATTGGAATTGAGAAGTAGTTTTAGTGCGAATGCTCCTAGACATTGTTCAGCAGTTTTTCCAGATAGTCTCCTTGATTCTGAGGTAGGATGACATGTTAAGTTCTTATATAATTTCTTAACACGTTTAATCAGATTTTTTGCACAAAAAACCTTTTGAGTTAAACCATCCTATCCTTTTTGAAGAAATCCTATGGATTGTTTCTTCTTATTCGGTTTCAAATGTCTGGATATTAGTTTGGAAGATTTTTGAGACTTCCTTATATGAAGTTCTTCTGTAATCTTAACCAGTCCTCTATCAATCATGATATTACTGATATCTTCAGTATATGACATGTTTTCTCCAATTTTTTCTTCTAACATCTTGACAAGTACCGAGTAATGCTCTTCAGTCTCTTCTGAAAGAGTATTTAATATCTTTGAAACATTAACTGAATCATTCATCGGATTCAATTCTTATAGGTTGGATCACACCAAATACATATTGTTATATCTTTTCGTGTTTGCCTGCTCTGATACTAATTGAAAAGACGAGGGTACCCAAATACACCATAATCTTTAAATTATCCACCTATAAGTCCTCTTACCGAAAGTGATTGTATATGGAAAAAGTCGAGACAATACAACAAATCGGTATTCACACTTTGTGTGATCGTCTATGGATACGAGATCGATACAATACAACAATCAAAGTGTGATTACTTGATAATAGGTTCGAACTTAACCAAACTCTATAGGATCAATTTCAAGTAATACAGAGTTAACGTTTGTGTATTTTACTTTTAATTATAATGAACAATTATAATTGTAGAAATAGAAAAGTAAAAGACACAACAAGATTTTGTTAAAGAGGAAACCACAAATGCAGAAAAACCCCGGGACCTAGTACAGAATTGAATACTCTCAAAATTAATCCGCTATACAAAATCTAATCCAACTTCGTATAGTTGATACCAAGCAACTAAACCTATAGTTCACTTAGTTTCTTTAGTATCCATGCGCTTCTGACATTCAATAAGTGCACGCACTGGAAAAATTCCTTTGGATCGTATTCCAAACAGTTAAGGAACAACAAATTTGTTCGGTAACAACTCTCATGATTCTTTCAGATGAAGATATCTCAAGTAATATGCAAAGGCTCTTCCGTTAAACATATAAACTCCTTTGCCTAGTCAGATCAATCTATCCAACAACTACCGAAGTAGCATAGTTTAGATTTGCAATCAATCAATATATAATCAAACAAGAAACTATAAGATGATGCCGATATTACACAACTAAACAATCAAATAAATCTGATTCTAGTTGGATCCCAGCCGATAAAGGTTTGTGCACACCCAAAGGTATAGAAACCAAATCGGAAATCTTCTTTATCTTCCGATCTTCTTTAATCTTCAATAAACACCTTCACAACACCACTTGAATCTCTTGTTATCAATCACGCACATAACGGAGTATGTTAACAATGGATTATCACATGACCTCTTTAGATCTACAAACAGTTTTAAAGATCCCGTCGATACTTCGATCTAGTTTGAGTGAATCTTATATCAGAAGAGAAGATTCTCAAGAATAAACAAACTAGGTGTAATCAAAGTTCAACAACCGTTAGTCAATCAAATCAGTCGAAAACTAAAATAAACTGCAATTATCTAGTTTTCCACCAACGGTACTCATAGAGCTTCTTGATCCCATGGAAGTCTTTAAACGAGCGGTTGTAAGAGATTTCGCGTAATTAGGGTACTTTCCTCTCCGGATAGACGACTCCACCAGAAACAACAAGAAGATGAATTTTGCCTGGCTCTTAGGATAGTTTGCTAGAAATGCAAACTTGGGTATTTATAGACCAAGGATATTTAGACACCAAGGAATTTCCAAAACCGAATATTCTCAAGATATGCAATAAATGCCCAAAATCGGTTTTCATAATTCCTGGAAATGCTTTGTCCAATATTTCCGAAATCTCACTAGAAAATCTCCAATTAGTAAATGCACATTACCAATTTTTATTCTCTAGAGATATGCGTTTAATTGTTGGTAATTAAAGCATATAAAACTATTAAACTGAATTAAAATATTCTTAATTTATTTCGGTCCGGGATCTCCTTGAGTTATTAAGGAATATCTTTGAACAATAAAAGATAAGAGTTACTGATCATGTTCAAAGTATGTCGACATCTTTTCTTTGTAAACCCTCTTTCATATTTACAATCTTGGAATCGATTATACCACACTTCTAAACAAGTTTAGAATTGGTTCATCTGTATTCCAAGACAACTATGTGATTGATCAAATATCAATTCACTAATCATGGGTTTACGGTTTTACCAAACAAAATGATCAGTTCTACCTTAACATGGTTACTGGGATCGGTTACATCGGTTACCAGGATCGGTTACATCAATTACCAGGACCGGTTACCATATTATCATGGTATTACTTATGAACGGTTACACAAGTCACTAGGATCGGTTACACCAATTACTAGGACCAATTACGCCAATTACAAGGATCGATTACACAACTCTTTTGTGATCGATCACACCAATTGCTAGGATCGGTCATACCAATTACAAATATCGATCATATCATCTTAGGTGATTACTTAGGATAGGTTACACTAATAAAAGTCATACCAATACATAAGTCAGGCACTGTGATTAATTTTACCAAGATACATAACAAGTTATGATCGGTTCTACTAACTCACACATATTGGTAATCCAAAGATATGCAATGAGCCTAGCAATTTCCCTTCCGATTCATAAAACAAGTTCATGAATGTAGTTCCTTTAAGCAAATGTAAACATTGTTTCCTAGGACGAAATCTTCACCTTTACCCATACACATAATCACAATAGTATTCATACGATTATGTCGATGTCTGATATACGAAGTTCAAAATATAAGCGTTATACTTCGTATCCTAATTCCTTAACACTATGATCATATGATCATGTCTTACTACTAAAGTATAATCATTCACAGCTTCGCAGTTATGTTTTCAATATAGCATGACTTGAAATATATGTTAGGAATGAAACAGTTCAAGTCAAAATATTACTAACCTCAAGAGAAAGGATGATGTCGTCGTTGTAGCTTGTTACTTCTTCACATTCTTCAAGTCTTCGAGTAATACTTGTATATCTCATAATCCTAGACTTTCTAGTCTAACCTATACGAAGTTGTCTCTAGTACATAATAAAGCGACTCTTTAGATGAGTTTTGATTCACTAAAATATGACAACCAAACTTGACATACCAATGCTTGGTGGGTTCAACCGAGGTATGCTCTAACAGAGAACATATCAAATTGATTTCGATGATTTCACATAGTCGAAACTTAGTGTATTCATCAAGGAGTTTATAAAGATACAAGATAACTCCGACAATATTCCACAGTCGCACTCCCCACAAAGATTTGGCAATTAAGCACAAGTTCAATTAAGAACTCCCCCCCATAATATGTCATTCCAAAAGGAACAACAAGAGCGACCTACTTTTATAAGAAAAGATGGATTTCTTTGGACATTAACAAGTTACATGAAACATGAATTTGTATCCAAAAAACTCGAATAAATTAATCACAAGAGACCCAATGATTAATTTAATCAGAAATGCTTAACATAAGAAAACTTACGGAGCCATACAATACTTTCACATAGAAGTGGATCAGGGAAAGATCAATACTGTGGAACATTCAAAAGTTCATTCTATCTTTTATCAATATTTTCATAAAGACATAATAGACTTAACTTTGAACATATATGAGATAATCATAGTTCACGGACGTAAACACACATATACCATAAAATATTTTTGCAATATATAAAACCAACAAAGATTAAATACTGCAAAATCATCTTCCAAATAATTTAGAATTTAAATAAATAAATCTAAAAATATTGCAAGATGAAATCGTTGGCAAAAGCTATGTGTAATCACAATATTTGCTATTTCAAACCCTAGTTATCCTTCTTAAAACACAAGAATAAATTCTCATAAGAAGTTTCCTAGACATTATTTTAGCAAGAAACAGATGTTATTTCACTTACTTTGAAGACTCTTTTCATATTCCCTATAATCATCAAGCTCCTCTTCGATTAGATCAATCCTGGATTCGAGATTATCCATCTTGTCCTCAAGTATTTTGGTTGAAGATTTGTTGATGGTGGATTTTCATTTTAAGGGTTGAAATTGTAAAAGCCAAAATTATGCGCTAACATCTTGCAAAAGATAAAGCCATTAATAAGTGATGAATACTTCTTCACTTTACTAATTCACCTAGAATGGAGCATGTGACAACAATCCCAGCATTCTGTGAATTAAATACACGAAATTCATCCAGGTTGGAGCATGTAACAACGATCCCATATACCCTATGAATTTACAACATTATTAATTAATGCATAACCAGCCTTGTATTTCTTATACTCATTGCCGGTGCGGCATGATGACTGAATGTTGTTCTCAGCAGAGCAACACGAATCTCCAAGCATTAATAATGAAGCATGTACGAAATATCCATACAAAGCTACAACTCTCGGTGTGTTATACTAGCCCGATTGAGCATATTTTGAATGCTGGACCGTCCATATCAGTCTCAGAAACGATCATGACCATCCAACTTCACCAGCATGATTGGATGGCCCAGATCGAATCCATAACCCTCAAGCAGGTATTGAGTATTCACCACCGACCCAATGCGGGCCCCGCATGGTCGGCCTCCCCAAGAGGGAAGCAACGCTTACCAGTTCGTCCAGCCAAAACAACATGGACGTGAAACCCTAAACTAGGGTTACGGCACATTACATGTGTCGCAAATCAATCTCAACCATCCATCTTCGCAGGCATAGATGGAGGGTGTAGATGTAGATTCAAAGGGTCCAGAACATATCAACACAAACACCGTGGGCCCGCCTACATACCTGACTGATCGGTCAGGACCAACTATGGTTGGTCGTCTTGATTCGTGCGTCCCAAATTGGGTATGACACACGGCCGGCAAAACCTGATTAGGGTTTGTGTCGCGATCACGAGCGTCCCTTTTCTCCTGCTCGGATGAAGGGTCCAGGAATAGACTAAGCAGGTCCGGTAAGTATCAACATGATCACTGCGGGCACACCTATCTCCACACCCGATCGGCCAAGACCAAACTTGGCTGTACACCTCGATTCGCACGCCCAAACCAGGCGTGGTCGCACCTCCTAATCGTAAACTGATCTTGACCACTCAACTTCTCCGGACAAATTGAGTGGCTTAGATCACGTTTCTATGAGGCAATGAAGTACAGGCGTGAACACCATCCTACCACCCACACGCCGAATCAATCGGCCGGGACCGACCAGGCTTGGTCGTCTTGAAACGCGCGCCCAAAGTGGGCATGATGCGCGGCTTTTGCGGCACCAGATTTCTGTTGCAAATCTATCTCAACCGCTCCTCTTTTCCGGTCAAATTGAGTGGCCTAGATCGCACCTTCATGAGACAGTGAGGTACGGACGTGTACACCGGCATGCCGTCTACACGCATGCCCGGTCGGTCCTTTCCAAAATACCTCCCATGCTTGGTTTCGACCAAGCTGAAGAGTGATGCCTTCGCACCTCTTCAAAAGCCCTAAAACTTCATCAACGGTCGCAGATGAGTGTCACGAGATCATCTCGTCCGTCCAACTCTACCAGCTTGGTCAAGCAGCCCTGGTTAGGAGTTAAGAGACCAGCAAGGCGTCACCACAATCACCGTCCACCACTCTTCCACATGGAGTGATCGGTCAAGTCAGGGCTTACCTGTATAGCCTCAAAATGATCACTCGAAGATGGCTGGACATGATGCTTAAATTCGTGACTTACTCCGGTAAGCCTTACAGCGATGCTTCATACATGCTGAATATACTCGATGCAGTACCTGCGTAGAATACACACGATACTTCACAAGTATCGACTTCCTAAATAATTTAGTTATTTAGTCTAGCATTACATGCCACTTTCTGTGGGTCCCACGATCCACACACTCGAGACATCAATCATGTCACAAACTGGGGGATACATACTGGGGTATTGATCTGGCGGTTTACAGCGTGCAGCGTGCAACTCGCCATCACAAGAACGTGTCATGAAGTCTTGGACGGTTAGAGATACATGAGAAGTGGGCAAGACTGGTCGTGTAACACCAACACACAACTCCACTACTCCATCACTCCACTTCCTCCACTTCCCACGAGAGACGTGAATAAGGCTCAAATGACTTGTATAAATAGGTTCTCCTCCCTATTTCCAAACGAAAACAGAACAAGTCAAGACAAGACAGAAACCAAGTGTTAATACAAAATGTATTCAAACACTCAAAGCACTCGCTTGCATCAATCGTAAGCCTGCTCACCTTTTGTTACAAGTCATAAACAAGCCTACACCTTCACAATCTCAACACCTTTTCGCTTCCCTCCCTAAGATCAACCCCATCTCCTTCACTTTGTGACCGAAGCAAGTCTGGAACGACCATTTCTTGGTTTAGGCCGGAGTTGTACAGATTGATTTCTCGAATCACAAGCACTCACCACGCAGTGCATTTGTTTAGGGTTTAGATTTATTCCTCATCCACATACCCCAAATTACCAAATCCGACAGGAATAGTTTTCACCCATAAACAAGATTCAAGTTCACTCTCACTAGTACAAAAATGACCTTTAGCCACGCCAGATATAAATTTCCCTGTCACGCCTTTTTGGTTTTGGCGTGTCTATAGGGTATACTTCTACCCTATAGACACGCCATGTTCTATGGGCGTGTTAATATAAGTGCTTTCAGCCACGCCAGGGCTAGTAGCGTGTCAAAATATCAACCGTTTAGTCACATTAACATTAAATTTTTGATTGGGCGTGTTTATAGACCAGTCTATGGCCACATTATGTAGTTGTGGCGTGTCCAAAAGGTTAGTCACGCCATTTAAGGTATGGTTTTAAAGTTGGTTCATTAGGCACGCCAGTATATGCGTGTCCATAGTGTACGATTGATAGACACGCCAGTATATGTGTGTCCATAGTGTACGATTTATAGACACGGCAGTACATGCGTGTCCATAGTGTACGATTTATAGATACGCTAGTATATGCGTGTCCATAGTGGGCATTTTATAGACACGCCAAATCCATAGCGTGGCTAAAAAGTTCGGAAAAAATTAATAAAAAGATATTGCCCATATTCGAACGCATGACCTCGAAGGAGTTAGGTAACGAATCAATCCACCAAGCTGCCAATCTTTAGATGTTTAAAATTAGTGTTTTGAAAAAACTAAACTGGTTCAACTACTCAATGTAGTAGCAGGAAATCCCACACTACACCCCTCACAAGAATTCACACAATCAAGTCATTTTAAGATGAACAATTATAGTCTTTATTGATTAAACTCACAACACTCGAAACTTTAAGATGAACAATTATAATCACCCCTTACAACCGCTCTAAACTTTCTCTCTCTTAATAACTTGCCCAACACTCGAAAAAGATCTCCTCCCTTCTTAAGTCTGTTCGGCTCTTTATATAGGACATTACATAGTCACCCCTTACAACCGCTCTAAACTTTCTCTCTCTTAATAACTTTAAGATGAACAATTATAATCACCCCTTACAACCGCTCTAAACTTTATCTCTCTTAATAACTTGCCCAACACTCGAAAAATATCTCCCTCCCTTCTTAAGCCTGTTCGGCTCTTTATATAGGACATTACATAGTGGATGACAGCTAAGCTGTCCTTTATTTTCGGATCTGACTTGCGACACTCTCGCAAGTATTCAAATGTTAAATCTCGCAACGCTCCTAAATCTCTCCAAGTCTTCACATCTTTCTCGTGTTCAGGCTGTCGTCATCCGTTGCGTCATTTATATTACTTATCTGCTATATCTTCGCAGTGTGTCGTTTATGGATTTCGCAAGGGTCTTGGTGTTGCGATATTATGATCCTACATCTTGCCTATTCTCATGTCTTCTCTGCGAAGGAGAGAATGTCATGAGAATTAGTACTTTCAAAATGCCGCAGTTGTTCATTTTTTCATATTTTTCTGTATTGACATGATTCTGTACTTTTACGCAGAATTTACTACACGCATCTCTTCCTCCATCTATTTCTTGACACGTCTTTTTCAACTGCTTTTTCTCAACCGTTCATGTCTACTCTTCACATTAAATGTGTTTACCTTTTCGAGAAACCTTCTCTCTATATATACTTTTCTTACTCCTCTCTTCTTCTTTTTTACTTTCCTTCTTGTTTTCTCTGCAACTTTTCTTCAACATCTCTCCGTAACTTCCGTTTCTGCTACTGTAAATCTTTTCCTTTTCACTTCTTTCATTAATTCGCACACTGTTATATCTATCATTTTCTCCTCTTTGCCGCCTTTCAGTTCTCCTTTGTACTCTATCATATTCTTCATTGATATTAGCATTATTGCGATTTGCTCACGCCTCCTTTCTCGATTATCATGATTATTCTGTCGAATTGCCTCTTGTAGCTCTTGTTCTTCCACTTTGCTCTTAGTCTTTCTCTCTCGCGAGCTAAATGTGTTTGTTCAGTATAGTGTCTTTCAATTCCATCTTCAATTACTCGTTCATTTATTTGTATTTCTCTCCCATGTAATATTCTCCTTCCTTCTTCCTGATTTTCTTCGCCATCTTGATTATTTCGCCCCTGACGGTGTCTATTTCCCTGAATTCTATCATTTTGCCCGTTTTGAAGAATTTCAGCACGCTGAATATAACGATCTTCCAATATTTCTCTTCCTTCGCGACGTTCTTCGCCTGGATTTTGTATTCCCTCTCGAGTTTCTTCATTAGCATTTTCTATAAGAAAATTTTGTCTTATTTCTTCTCTAACTGATCTTGAACTTGATCTTGTAGTGCTTCTTGACATTCTATTTTGTAATCTCATATTTTCCATCCTCAATTCATGATTTTGCCTTGTCAAATTCGCACGTTCTTCTGCTTCTAACCGCCTTTCTTCATGTATTGTTTGCCTCAATGCCTCTAATGCTGCAATCTCTTCATTTCCATGAATTATTCCTCCAATTACTTCTTGGTCTCTTTCCTCTTGTCCATTACCTCCTAATTGCTGCTCTTCTCCCATTTCATCTACAAAATCTGATCGCCAAGTATGTACACTCACTCTGTCATAATCCACAACTCTATTTTGTATTGATGGTATACGTTGAATTGGCGGTTGAACTTGATTTTCTCTATTGTTCCTTGTATTCATTCTTGAAGATTCCCCATCTCGTCTCTCCTTTCTCCAGCAAGTCTCCCACTCCTTCTAACATTTGTTGGTTGTTTTGATGCATGTCTTCTTCTAGCCATTTTTCAATCTTAGTGAATTGTTGAAAATTATATGAAATTCCTTCCCTATTACTCCAAATTATTTCAAATCACAATATCAATCTTCAATCAGTCCCTGTTTCTAGCGCCATATGTAGTAGCAGGAAATCCCACACTACACCCCTCACAAGAATTCACACAATCAAGTCATTTTAAGATGAACAATTATAGTCTTTATTGATTAAACTCACAAATGTTACAAGATGAAAAGGAAATAAGCTAAAGAATTTACAACCGCTCTAAACTTTCTCTCTCTTAATAACTTGCCCAACACTCGAAAAAGATCTCCCTCCCTTCTTAAGCCTGTTCGGCTCTTTATATAGGACATTACATAGTGGATGACAGCTAAGCTGTCCTTTATTTTCGGATCTGACTTGCGAAACTCTCGCAAGTATTCAAATGTTAAATCTCGCAACGCTCCTAAATCTCGCCAAGTTTTCACATCTTTCTCGTGTTCAGGCTGTCGTCATCCGTTGCGTCATTTATATTACTTATCTGCGATATCTTCGAAGTGTGTCGTTTATGGATTTCGCAAGGGTCTTGGTGTTGCGATATTCTGATCCTACACTCAACATTTTATAGACACGCCAAATTCAAAGTGTGGCCAAAAAGTTCTTTTTTGGACACGCTAGTATATGTGTGTCCATAGTGTGCGTTCTATAGACACGCCGGTTTTATAGCGTGGCTAAAAAGTTCGTTTTGAAAAAATTAATAAAAAGATATTGCCCATATTCGAACGCATGACCTCGAAGGAGTTAGGTAACGAATCAATCCACCAAGCTGCCAATCTTTAGATGTTTAAAATTAGTGTTTTGAAAAAACTAAACTAGTTCAACTACTCAACATTTTATAGACACGCCAAATTCAAAGTGTGGCTAAAAAGTTCCTTTTTTGGACACGCTATTATATGTGTGTCCATAGTGTGCGTTCTATAGACACGCCGGTTTTATTGCGTGGCTAAAATGTTCGTTTTGAAAAAATTAATAAAAAGCTCTTGCCCATATTCGAACGCATGATCTCGAAGGAGGTAGGTAACAAATCAATCCACCAAGCTGCCCATCTTTAGATGTTTAAAATTAGTGTTCTGCAAAACTAAACTTGTTCAATGACTCCACATTTTAGTGCTTTAAATGCTTAAACTCTAATAATGTTAGCATACGCAAAATTTCCATATTAAAGACCAGAAAACTAACATTAAGATTAAACACCATCATTATGTTTACCAACAAGGGGCTAAAAATAGGGTTTAGTAGAGTAATGATGGTACGTATCTAAAGGGTTGAAGATACTCTTTGATAGTCTGACATTAGACTTTGAAAATATGGTTTAGTAGATTAATGATGGTATTGCGCATGGCATTGAAGTGGCGTGAATAGCCAAGCGACAAGACTCTTAAATGCCATAAACGACCATTTATGGCTAAACTACCACCATCATTATAAAGATAATAGAGAGATAAATAGATTATTAAACCAAAAATAGAAATCAGAGAAAGAGAAAGAGAGGCGGTTAAGGAATAGTGAAATGGCTGATTCCCCTGCCATACGACATGCAAAGAGTGCGATTGAGGCTTTAACAAGCTTAGAGATGGAAAGTTTGATCGCTTTTATGAATCTGGAGATCACCAAGAAGAAAGAACAAGAAGAGAGAGAAGAATTTCAAAGATTAAGGGTTGAAAATGATGAGGAATTTCAGTTGTGGATGAGAAAGTTAGATGCCATAGATGCACGCCGACACAGGGAAAAGCTTCAACGACGAGGAGAGTGGAAGTGTTCATGGGGGAAAACTCGTAATGAGACTGAAAGTGATAGTGAAGATGAAGAAAAGAACTATGAAGGAGTAGAAGATAAGGAGAGCAGTGATGATTCGATGAAGAGAGATGAGAGAGCAAAAGAAGCAGAGAGGAAGAAGAGGAAGAGGCAAGAGTTTGAAGATATGATGTACAAGATCTATCTCGCCGAAAAGAAGAAAAACCCTCGTAAGTTTGCTCGAACCATGTCAGAACCCCTGAACGTGGATTCTGACGGAGAGGAGATTCCTGGGTTAGACCTCAATGGAGAGCCTGTGTTTTCCGGTGAGATGGTGGTTTGCAGTGAAGAAGAAGATGAGTAAGAAGAAACATATGATGATGATCTCCAGGGTCCCTACACATCTTCAGACGATGATGATGGTACTGGTGCCTACTATGAAGAGGATGAGTTAAACTACAACAACAACAGTGACGGCGAATCTTGGTGATTGCCTTATAGGTACTGTCAAATCCCTTAGAACTAGAGTAATGTGATTTTGATTACTATTTCTCTTGTGCATCTTCGTGAAAACTTGTGGGGATATTGATGGTACTTTATGTTGCTGAAGAAGTGTATGGAGAATGGGGTTTCTTTTTTTGTTTTTTGTTTGATAGATGGTGTTGATGAAGATCTTATAATATAAGGTGTTTTTGGGGTTCAGTTTGCAGCAGGTGCATTGTAAATATAGCAGCCGGGAGAGTTGCAGTGGTTATGATTAACCTTTTTTATGTCAGGTAAATTAGTAATGTTGCAGCTTCAAATTTTGGTTGTAAAAAGAAAGTTGTAATGGCACTGGTATCCTGTTGGGTGTTTAGAAGTGGTATTCTGTTTGCTTTGTCCTTCTTTAGATGTAATTAAACTAGTTGTGTTCTTCTCGTTGTTTGAATTTTCAGTAGTATTAAACTTGTGATGGATGTAGGTCTGAAGGGTTTGAAGAAATTTGTCAGTTTTTCTTGCTCTTTTGATTTCAGTAGTAATGGATTGAATACGGTAAACTTTTTATGTCAGGTAGATTAGTAATGTGCATCTTTGAATTTTGATTGTAAAAAGAAAGTTGTAATGGCACTGGTAGCCTGTCGGGTGTTTAGAATTCGTATTCTGTTTGCTTTGTCCTTTTTTTTAGTAATTAAAATAGTTGTGTTCTTCCAGTTGTTTGAATTTTCAGCAGTATTAAACTTGTGATGGATGTATGTTTGAAGGGTTTGAACATAAAGTGTCAGTTTTTCTTGCTCTTTTGATTTCAGTAGTAATGGATTGAATACAGTAAATGTACAAACAAGCAATGTTCTTGGTGAATGATTCTAAATTTCCAATGATTGTTAAGTAGAGATGGGTAGGAATGACTGAATTAATGAATCAATAGGGTATATAAAATGTTGTTTAAGATGGTGGGTATTACTCCAGTTTATAAAATGTTGTTGGAGTAAGATTAATTCAAAGACTATTTTAGGCCCAATTCCAAAAAAAAAAATCTATGTGCAAGCCTAGTACTATTACTACTAATCCTAGCATGACAAAATATTAATTCAACAATCAGTATAGCCAAATCCAAACTCATCCAACATTGCTAAAACCCATATGCATACAAAACCCCACCATGATTTAAGAATCATTTTTTTTTCAACAATCCATACATTCATTCTCTAGTTAACAAAACCAAAAATGAAAAATCCAAACAACTACATTCTATCACCCGGCTTGCTTGTCGCTTAGTCCTTGGAAATGGTTGCTCAGATACAGTCGTTTGAGAAGCAGGGACTGCTGTTGGTGCTGGTGCTTTCCTTGCAGTTCTACCCTTAATGTCGTCTCGATAGTAATCATCCCTGGATGTCCTTTGCAGGTCAAGTTTATCTACCTTTGGCAATTTATACTCATTCCGACAAATAACTGTCGTACTGAATTCCTCGTCGACTTCATCACCAGCATATTTCCAGATTTGGGTAGGTGCACCTAACACAATAGACTTTTTTTATTTTCTGGTGCGGCACATAAAATACCTGCTTAGCTTGGGAGGCTACAACGAAAGGATCATCCTGGAGTCCCAACTTATCAAGCTCAACCAAAATGTAGCCAAGTTTGTCTTTTGAGACCCCTGCTTTGGTAACCCATTTACACACGAAAAGTGGCACTTTCAGCGAATGATATGTCATCACCCATATCTCTTGTAAAACACCATAATAATCCGCCAGATTAAGGGTAATCCCCGCTTGTCTAATGTGCATGTCAGTTGCCTCTACGTAAACCCCGATATTCTGGTTAACGGAACCATCATGAGATTTTGTGCGAAACAGGTATCCATTGATGTGATATGCTTCGTATGTCTCTACTTGTGCATTCGGTGGGATTGATAGCCACCTTAAGTCCTCATTGAAGTTTTCCCTAGAGTCTTCCCACTCACTCTCAACCTGAAATACATTATAAGGATTAGCCTCCGTCTCAACGCAAAAGTTACATAGCAAGAGTGACATTTTACGCAAACTCTTACCACTTTTTGTAACCATTTGGCGAACTCTTCACTATGTTTTTGATCTAGCTGTCTATCACTCATACCAAGATATTTATCCTTCAAAAAATTCTGGTGTCGGATGGATAGTGCAATGATTAATGTTATTATCTTTACAGAAATTCGGACACAGAATCAAAAACTAAATAAAAAATGAGGTTATTTGGTTAGATCTAGTTATACTTACTCAACGTAAGGAGCAACTTCAGGAGAATTCCGCAATACATAGAAATGCGCTTTATCAAACAGATCCTTATCAACACGAGGAAACTTAGGATTTGACATTGGTTTTCCCAAAAAGAATAAGAATCTTCGCCAGTGTCAGATGTGTTGAGTTTGTCTGGTGGAATTCCGACTGTATCATTCATGCTTTGTTGGTGCTCACTGATAACCTCAATTGTCTCTTCCGCAAGGTTCCCTTCAGCAATGCTTCCTCCAGGTCTGTTTCTTTTTCGCACATGCCCTTTAATGACCTTCATGCACCTTTCAAACGGATACATCCATCGAAAGAATACAGGACCACAAATTTGCACTTCCACAGTAAGATGCACGATTAAATGAACCATGATGTCAAAAAAGGATGGAGGAAAGTATTTCTCGAGCAAGCACAACGTCACAACGAGATCCGACTGCAATTTTTCTAGCTCTTCCACCTTGATTTCTTTGCTAGATATTGCCCTGAAAAAGAAACAAAACTTGATAATAGCATATCTTGTTGGCTGCGGCATAATTGATTTAATCGCAATGGGCAAAAAATGCTGCATTAGCATGTGATAATCATGCGATTTTAGTCCGATAAGCTTTCGATCTTTTCGATTCACCAGGGTTGAAAAGTTTGAACAATACCCTTGTGGAACCTTTATCTCGGATAATGTTGCACATAACTTGTCCTTTTCCTCCGGGCTTAATGAGTGACATGTTGCCTTTAGTATATATCCCCCTTTGCCATTTTCCCGAGGTTGCAACTCGTCTCTAAAACCCATCTCCTTCAGGTCCATTCGAGCAACAAGGTGGTCTTTCGACTTAAATTCATTGTTCAACAATGTTCCAACGATACTCTCGCATACATTCTTTTCGGCGTGCATGAAATCTATGCAATGGTGGACAACATGATACCGCCAGTGGGGAGGAGCCTGAACCATATATTGAACTTTTTCCAGTAGCGCCTTTCGGTCTCATTCTCCTTCCCCTTCTCCTTCCCCTTCCCCTTTTTTGGGTCGATGGTCTTTTCGATTCTCTTCATCTTTCCACCTCTTCCAGGGTTATCCTGCACGAATTCCACCACAATGTTCTTCCGTCCCTTTCCCCATTTATTCTTTATAGACTTTACCTCATTGTATATTTGTGACGGGGTCATAAGTTCCGGAGCCTTTTCAGTTTCATCTTTTCCGTTGAACCCCTTCTGACGTCTGAATGGATGATCGTATGGTAGGTATCTTCTATGCCCGGTATAAACCTCTTTTCTACAATGTTTTAGCCTGACATAGTAAGTATTTCTCCCACACACCTTACAGGCGTCTCGTCCCTGGTAGGGGCAGCCACACAATGTACCGAGAGCAGGGTAATCATTTATTGTCCATAAAACAACCGCACGTAGAGTAAACATCTCCTGTTTCAGCGCATCAAAACATTGGACTCCCTCAAACAATTCCTTGAGATCCTCGACAAACGGTTGTAACATAACATCAATGTCCTTACAAGGCCCCCCATCGATAATTAATGACAGCATGGTGAACTTTCTCTTCATACACAACTCTGGCGGAAGGTTGTAAATCACTGTCAGAATTGGCCACACACTGTGTCTTTGTTTTTGCATGCCTTTGTTTACGTCAACCCCGTCCACCAAAATGCCTAGCCGCAAATTTCGAGGATCATCACGAATTACGGGATATCTTTCATCTATATTTTTCCATGCTGGTGAGTCCGCCGGATGTCGTAAAACACCCTCTTCTTTCTTTCTGGTGTCGTGCCACAATAAATATTCGACAATTCTCTTTGATTGAAACATCCGTTTCAGTCTTGGGATAATTGGGAAATACCACAAGACTTTTGCCGGAATTTTTTCATAAACCTCGTGGGTGGTGTCGTCAACTTTCCATCTTGATTCCCCACAGGTGGGACACTTGATGTGATCCTTGTAATCCTTCCTATAAAGAATGCAATCATTGATGCATACATGTATCTTTTCGTAACCTGAACCCAAATCTCTCATCACCTTCTTAGCTTCATATGTACTTTTCATCATCTCATTTCCTTGAGGGAGCATGGATTTTAACAACGGTAGAAGTTCATTAAATAACTTGTCGGAAGCTCCGTGCTTGCTCTTCAGGTTAAACAGTTCACACATTGCAGATATCTTTGTAAAATCGGCACATCCTTCGTATAGGGTTTCCCGGATCTTCGAGTATCCGTTGCATCTTCTCAGAATCCTTTGAAAAGTTGTCTCCTAATAAAGCACTAACCATTTCTATAGTCTCTGCAGCATGTGTTGGTTCATCAGAGTGTGGACCGTCGCTGCCATTACCATCCAGAAGTGTCCACCTTGATGACTCATCTCCTTCTCCGTGCTTAGTCCATACCGCATAATTTTGAATGAATCCAGAAGAATATAAATGATACTTAACTTTACTTGCCTTGCCTTGTGCGCGTAGAGGTTGAGACATTTCACACATGGACATAGCAACTTAACTTTGCCCTTGTCGTATGGTTTCCGTTTCCCATTCGCAATATCATGTTGGTATGTATGCGTAGCAAACTTTATAAATGCATCGACTCCGTCTTGATAACGCGGTTTGGTTCTATCGGTATACATCCAAGATTTATCCATTACTCTAGGATCTATTGTGAATTCTCAGATACTTGGACGGAGAAAAAACTTGTGAACATCTTGTGAAAATGCTATTGTGGTCCAAATAAAACTACGAAATATCATTGCAAAGAGTAATACATACACAAAGAGTAATCACAAATCACAATGTGAGTTCAGTTATCATATATGAATCATACAAATAATCAGAGGTTAGCTACCTACATACAGTTGCATGTGAAGACAATATTTACCCTACTATGACCATTAGAGTTACAATCTCGGTTAACAAAGCAAGATCTGAAAAGAATTACTTACACGGTCGATCCGATTATTCCAAAAGCAAAACCGACGGGGAATATATGGTTTATCCAGAGATGAATCGGATGATCAAAGTAAACCACTTGTTTCGTTTTCTAGGGGAGGTTAGAAGATTTAGGTAAACATGAAATGATTTAAGATGAACATAAATGGAAATTTGGCAATATTTTTCTAATAAATAATTTGGCAAAATATTTAAGTGTATATCGTAAATAATTTGGTAAAAAAACAGGAAGGTAAAGATCCTTCAATTTGCATGCTTTGCGTTCTATGTTAAGAATTTTCTCGGTCAAATCTTGTTATCCTGCTTGCATAATTTTCTCGCTTTGACTCTCTAAAAGACCGGAGTGCAATGCGACTAATAGATTTAAGAGTAGAAACATGAAATGATTTAAGGGATTGTGCGGCTAAACTCGATATTGAGAAAACGAAAAATGACAAGTAAAGAACTTTCGGTCCGATCTTATCGGAGTGCTTACCCATGTCGGAGTAATGAATGACAATTGGAAAGAGAGTTAAAAAGCAAAAGCCAATTGATATTTGTAAGGAAACTAATGATAAAACCTTAGAACAACCTAAGTGTTTGCACTCAATCACTTGAAGTTACAATCTTCATTACACGAATATGATGAAATATAGAAGATGAAGAACTACGAGTTGAACCAACCAACTTATCATGGGGCTTCACTAGCGAAGTCCCTAAAAAAAACATCTTCATTGTTCCCTAGATGAACCTCCTCATCAACTTGGTTTACTTGTACATCAATCTCTCCCTTAACGACTATTTCGATTCAATCCGTGGATGTACACATGGTCGGGTTATTTCCTCACCTTGATCGAGAGCACACAAAAACGATAACAAATTGAACATGAAAAGCTCAGCTCACGAAACAGTCCATAAATGATACGAGAGAGATGAACACAGAGGGTAAATGGAAATTTGGCAATATATTTTCCTAATAAATAATTTGGCAAAATATTTAAGTGTATATCGTAAATAATTTGGTAAAACAGAAGTAA
The DNA here is from genome assembly GCA_023531295.1 of Papaver armeniacum. NCBI lineage: Eukaryota > Viridiplantae > Streptophyta > Magnoliopsida > Ranunculales > Papaveraceae > Papaver > Papaver armeniacum. The sequence goes on along the minus strand of JAJJWW010016910.1, from coordinate 47,621 downwards.
AGATCCTTCAATTTGCATGCAACACCAAAAACTCCATCATCATCACCTGCACGTTTATGTTAAGAATTTTCTCAACATCTTCTCGGCCCCTCAAACACCACCAACAGAAAACAAATCTTGTTATCCTGCGCATAATTTTTAACTTCAATTGCTTTTTGAATTTCTCTAAATTTATTCTTCAAAATAACGACGGCTCTAAAAGACCTTCCATTATTAGGAGTGCAATGCGACTAATATTCATTCCATCCTAAAGATTTTTTGTTCGTACCCGAATTCGAGAAAATAAATCAAAATGATAGCTAAAAAGCGGAGTACGTGTTGTTGCCTATTGTTATAATGGTACTAAAGTAAAAAAACTAACTTTGTAAAAAGTGGAGTACGTGTTGGTACAATTGAAAAATAAAATCGTAAGAACTGGAAGAAGCTATGGCCCCAATTAGAATTAAGTGAATTAAAACACATTACTCTAATTGTGTGTTCTGTCCAATTAGAATTAATATCTAAAACCAAAGCTTGATTCACCTAATTAACATAATAGGTTTGATCATTGATGGATTTCATTAAAGTCTCACAATCTGATTCATAGATAACATAATTAAAGTTCTTAGAGGGTGCCAGAGTAACATCTTCCAGCATAGCCTTACATTCCAGCTCCTCAGCTTCAACTCCTATCTTCATTCCTCCATTGAAGCATTGTCCTTGCACCCGAAAGCAGCTACCTGCACAATTCCTCACTATTAGCCCTATTCCACCTTGTAATGAATCTGACTTAAAGAAGCATCAAAATGTAGAAGAAACAAGATTAGTTCCAGGAGACACAAATTTATTAATGCCATCTATTGACATTGTCCTATTTGGAGTTATGTTCTGAAAAATCTTTGAACATCAAATAATCCAAACTGATGCTTAAAAAAAAATGTCCAAACTGAAACCATTAGCAATTTATTAATCCCATGTCTAGTAATTCCTGCACCAAAGGTAATATTGATATTTAAAACCAACCAAATAGATCTAGCATAACCACATTCAAGGAATAGGTGATTACTGGATTCCACATGATGATTACACAAACTGCAATGCAATGAAGTAAACGATTGCAATGCCAAATAAGAGTATGAAGTCCGATTCACCCACCATTGAGTTCTGGTGATACTCCGTAGCTGGTGGTACTCCGAAAATATGAATACTATGAAGTAAACGATTTCATCAAATGTGAATGCTTCCCCCTTTTCCTCTAAGTAGCGCGCTTTCACGGCTTCGTGCTACAAAAATAACACATAAAATTATTTGGTTACATATAAGTTGAAAAAAGAACTGTGCCGAATAAACCATAAAGATACGTACAAGTTGTAGAGGGAACAAGCTATGATGGCTTGCATGCGATATCCGGTGTTTGATTTTAAAAAACCCAGCTACCGCATCTAGGATGATGTTGTGCCTATCCTTGATTTGTTGAACACTTATTCTTTTCGGGTTCCCATAATCTTGGCTAAATTTGTTATGTATCTTCGCCCAATAGGTCTCGGTCGAGCAACGATCTAGAACTCGACTTTCGGCTGCCCATGCTTTGGTGATTGCCAAATCTTCTGCGGAGTCAAACGATGCCATTTGTTGTATGTGGAGGTAGGGAATGAGTAGGTTCTCTAATAGGATACAAGTGGATTGCACGTTCATTGCTGGTCGAACAACGAGTTTCAAATACGTCTTCTTCCCTGTTAAACCAGTTGCTTAGCATGATAGAACACCGTTGCAAAGTGAAGAAAAACAAAATCGAGAGAATACAACAACAGATTCTCCTTTCCGGCTCTATAACAACGCCGGCTTAATCTACAATGCAACTTTTACTCCTTACAACAACATAAGCTAATTCCTAAATCCATAAAAAAACCACTAGTAACAAAATTTAACTCAACCTAAACCAAATTCCACAATTTCCGTCACAAAATTAATACTGTCTAACAAAATTCAATAAGGAAATCATAAGGAAACGTGATCATCCATGTGAACCCAAACCCAAAATTACAATCTTATTATTAGAATTTATCAGAGAATGTTCTAGATGAACTCTCTCTAAATTGGTTTATGATCATAAAAAAATGAAAGACTTGAACAAAACAAAAGAAACCCTAACAATATCGATGTGCTTCCACAATTTCCATCACAGATAAGATATATAATCACAGCCAAGATCATAAAAAACTCTTAAAATTGACAGAACCCTAGGTTTACAGAATATAGTAGAAAACGATTTTAGTTTTAGGAAATGTATATACCTGAAACCCTAACGATAGTAATTTCAAATTAAGAAAAACATCCCCCATTCTTGAAATTAAACAAGTTTGCATTTAATCTGATAAGAGAAGGAAAGAAAATTTTTGTCTATTTCCTTACCTAGGGTTTCTCTATTTCGCATCTTCCAGTCTTTCTCCCGCGCGTGCAAGTAAGAGAAGGAAATAATCTTTTTTCTTTTTTTCTCAACTAGTTGTTAAAGATATTTTAATTAACCAAAATGCCATTTTACCTAGGTTTATCACGTCATTATGACATAGTGGGTAAGGATAGATTCCACTAGGGTACGTGTTGGATTAAAGCTTTCAGGGACCTGATTTGCTTGACCTATGTTTGACCTGATTTGTTTGACATTAGTTGATTAATTAGTTGTTGGTCAGGACTCAGGGACCAGGGTATTGAGATATGGCATGATGTCTGAGCCAAACCATGTTGCAGTTCAGGATATGGCCCATTTGTTAACTAATTAAAATTAAATAATATACAAAATTGTGCATGGACCTATTATGTTTGACCATTTTTTGGGAATTATACGGATTCGGGGTACGAGTAGTAGTTCGGGACGGCATACGTACGGGAATTATACGGATTCGGATAGATCGGATTCGGTCAAAAATCCGGTCAACGGTTCGTTGTTCGGACAGTAGTTCGGAACGGCATACGTACGTGCATATTCGTTTTATAAATGTGAGTTCGGCACTTAAAATTCGGCTAACATATATGATAAATTGATAAGTATTATGACCTTATTACGAGACTAATTTGATTTGTATATGATTTATAAGATGGAAAAAAACATTTTAGCATGATTATTTAACAAGAAGTAAACAATTTAATCGCATAAATGTATTATAAAACTTATAGACTTTTAAACAAAAATCAACACATAAAACACTGGTTAAACAACTACCAATAATTGTATTTAAATATAAAGTATATACAAAATCAAACAAAAACCAATCAATAGAACTCTGGTGAGAGAGTTATCTATGGGAGTTCTAGTTCGGAAATATCATTCGGATACGGTCAGTTCGGATACGTTCGCGAATCATTCGTGAGGTCCATATAATCCGGGAACTAGGTTCGGAGTTCAAATAGTTCGGAAGTATCATTCGGATTCGGTCAGTTCGGATACGTTCACGAATCATTCGTGAGGTCCATATAATCCGGGAACTAGGTTCAGAGTTCAAATAGTTCGGAAGTATCATTCGGATTCGGTCAGTTCGGATACGTTCGCAAATCATTCAGGAATGATTCGGAGAATTACTAACCCACCCAACCCATGCCCAACCCGATCGTTAGGAGAACATGGGCAATGTATTTCAAAACTTTGGGCAAGCTTGGTCATAAATTTTATAAACCCGAGTTAAATTTGGGCAAGCATCGGCACAAATGTTTTTAGCCCAAGCAACCCACCCAACCCGAAGAACAATGATATAGATATATAAAACTATTTTTATAATTGACATTATTATCTATTTAGAGTAATTTTAGATATTATCTTCAAATCTAATAATGAAAATATATATTATATTTATCTCATGAATCATGAGCCATTATTATCTATTTAGAGTAAGCCTTCTAACCCGCCCAACCAACCCAAGTCCCACCCATAGGTCGGGTACTTGAGATATGGCATGATACATGAGCCAAACTTGTGAACCCTGGTGAACCATAATACTACAATTATAGCCTTCAAATTAGGAAACCGCCTGGTTTTACTCTTAAAGATAACGTTGTGTGCAATTAAGAGATGATGAGACGGCTAATAATGATGTATTTTGAAAAATTGTGTCTTGACTCTTGACACTGATGAGGCGTGGTCTGCCAAGGGACAAGAAGTTTAACCATGCGCCATAAATGGACATTTATGGTTAATCTAACCACTCTACAAAATGATAAGAAACTGATAAGCAATTACTTAATCAAAACAAAAAAATAAAAAAAAATTTGCAGAGAGAAGAAGATAAAGAGATGGCTGAACCAAACCAACCTGATGTTGTTGAAAATCAATCACCAACATTAGAAAATGCAAAACAAGCAACTCATGCATTAACAAGTGAAGAGGCTGAGAGATTGATTTCTTATTTAGAACAAGAAATTCCAAATAAGAGGATTCAGGAAGAAGAAAATAGGAGACATGAAGAATTTGATAGGCAAAGGATTGAGAACGAAGAAGAGTACCATTTTGGATCATAAAATATGAGACAAGATGTGCAAGGAAGAAGAGAGAAAGGCTAGAGAGATATGAACGTCATTGGATTAAGACAAGAAGTGCCACATAAAGTGAAAGTGATGAGGAAGGTGGAGAAGCAGTAAAACTTGATGAGGATGATAGCAGCAGTGAGGGATCTAATGATCCAGAAAAAGAGGCTAGAGAGAGACAAAGGCAGGAGAGAGATGATGCAGAAATGTATCTACTCTATTTGGCAGAGAAAGCTCAACCCAGGATATTTGCTCGTACCATGTCTGAACCCCTGAACGTGGATTCATACGGTGAGGAGATACCAGGGATGGATGTAGATGGCAATCCTATTGCAGCAGAGGTTCGGGAAAAAGAAAATGAAGGATCAGAAGATGGTGAAGATGATGAAGATGATGAGGATGGAGGTTATGGTCCTGCAGCTTCTACCAGCACTGATGGCGGCGTAGACTTCTCTTATGAAGAAGAGGGCTTTAACACCGAAGATGACGATGATCAGTGGTGATCATCTGAAGAGCATTGGGAAAATCTTTTGAGGAAGACTTAGGAGGATTGCATTCCTTGAAGTCTTCAGATCATCTTCGTGAAAATTCACAAAGATTTTCCTAATGCTTGTAGTTGCTGGTGTTGTTGGAACTGAAGGAGAGGTCTAGTCTTCTGTAATACATGATACATCTTCTAATGCATGGTAAGTGTTTTTTTTTTTTTGAGGTTTTTATTTCGGCACAAGGTTTGATCTTGTAAAGGTGTTGTTTTGGTGTTGACAAAGATCAAACTCGGTAGTAGTAGTGGTAGGTATTTTGCTGGTACTTGTTATGGAGGTTATGGGAATTTTGCTTATCGGACGGCATCGGAGTTGGTTGTTCAGGTGTAAGTCGATATGGAATTGGTAGTGTGTCTAGTTATTTTGCTTATGGTTTGATTGTAAATGGAACTACTTAGTAATTAGTGGTCTGATCTGTAATGGTGATGGTGTTTGTAAATGTGGTTAATGAAATTGCGCGCAATTGTCTTTTTTCGGTTTCTCTTTGTGATTTCAACCGTGGTATGTTGAAACAAAATAAGCATTATTCTCTATCCAGTCTAATTCACTTGATGGAGAGGCATATACACACCTAATCTACAATCGAGATGTTCATAATCACCAAAAGATGTTCATAATCTTAAATCATGTTCATATCTACAATCTGAGATGTTCATACAGCATGCAATTGAGATGTTCATAATCACCAAAAGATTCTCAAATCAGGGTATAATTCACAGCAACATAAAAATAAACCTAAAATCTGAAACATAGAGATGTTCATACTTCATAATCACCATAATAATAAATTGTACCATTCAATAAATATACACAAGTGTGCTGATTTTTTTTGCTTATTGACCTATTTTGTTTGACCTATTATGTTTGACCATTTTTTTATTTTAATTGTTGGTCAGAGACTTGAGATATGGCATGAGACATGAGCCAAACCATGCTGCAGTTCAAGATATTGCAATACACCAGCGTCACATAATGCCTGTTAGCAGGTGCTGGCTCTATGAAAAACGCGTAAACCCTGGTAAACCGTGCATGATCAACAAGTGTTGGTGTCTATGAATTTTGCAAAAAATCAATTATGATTGTAGTAATAATGTAGTAGGAAAAGTTGCGTCTGAAATTCAATAAGGAAGGAGTATTTTGTTAAATAAGGAATGTAAAATTTTAATTTTAACAAGTGTACTATCTATCTCATTGACATGAATGCTTAACGTGTCAGGATATTTAGAGATATCTTTAGGGTTACAACAAGATTATAGGCGTCTAATTAGAACTGACAATCAGTAGTCTAATCCTACAATCCTAAATGCAATATTTTTCTGCTCGGTCTCGCAAAATCCGCAAAATCCCACTTTCCATATATCACCTTGATTTTCGTTTGTTATATTCATGGTAAACATAACCCACCCACTATATTTAGATTTGCATATAGGAAAAAAGAAAAAAAAAACACTATATTTAGCTAGATTTGGATCCTAGAAATAAGAAATTAGATACCTCGTTCATAAGTAAAAGAAATAAGGAATTGAGAGGATGAGTTCTAATGAGAAATGTGTTGTTCCTGCCAATGGTCTTATTAATAATGATCCTCCTCCTCCTCCTCCGACGGGCTTTGCTTCATGGGAAGACTTTGTGGAAAGCATTGGTGATATACTAGAAGATTTTGTCGATGAAGAATGGGAATTGGTTCATATTAAGAAAATGATCCATGTTGAAAATGATCCTCCTCCTAAGGGTTTTGATTCTTGGGAGGCATTTGAGAAAAGCTATGGTGAACATTTGGATAATGATTTTAATGAATAAGAACATGGGAAGCCACAAGACGAGCAAATTTATGGCTGAGCACTAGGCATTGACTAAATTCAAGTTTTTTACATTATTTTTAGTATGCTAATTCTATTAATGTGTAAGCAAAATTATGTGGCAGTCAAAGGCCTACTGTTCAATTGTGCTCTCAATTCGGATTTTTTTTTTTTTGGTTAAGTTTGTCAGATTTGGCATTGCAATTTATGAAAAATTTGGCTATATTTTTCAACTCTGATACAAGACTCAATATACAGTCCCTATCATATTCATGATCCTATCACTTTAACAGCAAAGCCACAACAAAATCATGGTTAACCCTAACTCTTCAGTTCCAAATCTCTAAGCCAAGCCCCTTAAACACGTTACTAGTTCATTCTGTTTTGTCAAAAGATTGATACTCCAACAGATGAACAATGGACAGAAATTAAACAACATATGCACTTGGAATCTAAACAAAATATTGCATCCGTAAATATTAAACATTCACAAAAAGTATACTTCCAAGCAGCTTTACAAACAGACTAATTAAACATCCAAAAAAAAAAAAAAACATAAGATACACTAATAACACAAAAAAGAAGAAAAGACATATATATATATATATAACTAAACAAAAGATGATGGATCAAGATGTGATTGAATACCATTCTTGCATAGCAGAACCATGAAAATAGAGGACTAGATCAGTTAGAATACCCTTCTTCTTCTTCACCGCTTTGACAATCGTAACCACATCTTTGTATGGCCAATCATCATCATCATCATCATCAAACATCATCGTCTTCATCTTCATCCCCAGGCTCTGGCCCAAACCAAAAGAAGTGTTCTGGATCATCTAAATCATCATCATCATCATCATCCTCAGAATCATACTCATCATCCTCTTCATCGTCCTCCTCTTCTTCATCGTCAACAACATCATAATCATCCTCCTCTTCATCTCCAAAACAAGGAACAACCTTACAACCAAAATAACCAACGATCTCTTTGTCTTCATCAAGAAGAAGAAAACGGAAGGAGGTTACAACTAGAGCAGTTCATTTTGTCCTGTTTGATACTAAAACTTTCGTTTTTGATACTTGAAACCCTAGGTTCATTTAGAGAGAGACTTGACGGAGATAAAGCCGAGTAGTACTCTCCTAGTCTCCCTTGCTCGTGTTTTATACCGTGACACACGTTTTCACCTTAATATTCAACCTCTAGCTTAGCCACGTACAAGCATGATAACTTGGCTAGTGAACAAGTATAGATTTGGAAAATAAATAAATACAGTATAATATAAAACACTTAATGAACACTAAAAATATTACAATACAAAATATTACAATATAAAATAAAAAAATTGGGTGGAAAATTAACATCAAGGAATTTAACTTGGAAGAAATATAAATTGGTTTACAAGCTCGTCCAAGAGTGACATTGGTAAAAATGGAAAATTAGCATTAAGCAATTTGTCTCGGTGGAAATACTCCCCGGAAACTTAGATTTGGACGAAAAATTCTTGCTAAGATCGTGACATCGAAATAAATAAAAATTGGTTTAGAAGCTCGTCCAAGAGTGACATCGGTAAAAATTGAAATTACCATAGATCGTGACATCGAAATATAAATTGGTTTACAAGCTCGTCCATGAGTGACATCGGAAAAAATGGAAAATTAGCATTAAGCAATTTGTCTTGGTGGAATACTCCCCCGAAACTTAGATATGGACTAAAATTCTTGCTAAGATCGTGACATCGAAATAAATAAAAATTGGTTTAGAAGCTCGTCCAAGAGTGACATCGGTAAAAATTGAAAATTACCATAGATCGTGACATCGAAATATAAATTGGTTTACAAGCTCGTCCATGAGTGACATCGGTAAAAATGGAAAATTAGCATTAAGCAATTTGTCTCGGTGCAATACTCCCCGGAAACTTAGATTTGGACGAAAAATTCTTGCTAAGATCGTGACATCGAAATAAAAATTGGTTTACAAGCTCGTTCAAGAGTGACATCGGTAAAAATGAAAATTACCATCAATCAATTTATCTTGGTGGAGATATTCCCCGTAATAGATTTGGACGATAAATTATACTTGTTAAGATCGTGACATCGAAATATAAATTGGTTTACAAGCTCGTCCATGAGTGACATCGGTAAAAATAGAAAATTAAACCAATTTATCTCGGTGATCTCCGGAAACTTAGATTTGGATGAAATATACTTGCTAAGATATATGGACATCGAAATAAAAATCAGGGGTTTAGAAGCTCGTCCAAGACTGACGTCGATAAAAATGGAAAATTACCATCAATCAATTTATCGTGGTGGAGATATGCCAGAAACTTAGATTTGGACGATAAATACTTGCTAAGATCGTGACATTGAAATAAAAATTGGTTTACAAGCTCGTTCAAGAGTGACATCGGAAAAAATGGAAAATTACCATCAATCAATTTATGTTGGTGGAAATACTCTCGGAAACTTAGATTTGGATGAACTATACTCTCTAAGATCGTGACATCGAAATAAAATTTGGTTTAGCTGAATAAGACATGTCCAAGAGTGACATTGGTAAAAAACTTGGATATCGAGTCTTGTCGATGAAGCCAATCATAGTCGTTCGTGAATTCATAATTCCGACCAATCAAATAAACTAGTTTCACCTGATAACCTAACATCCCTAAACATCATTGCCAATATTATCAGCAGATCGGTCCGATACGACCAATAATGCGATATTATCGGATATTCATATATATGTATCGCTGATATTTCATGTTTCGTCCAGATTAAAGGCACATACATGATAAAATCCTATATTACCGACCAGTATTTTAAAAAATAAATATTGAATTCGGTTCTTTTAATACAAATTTAATTGTAAGAGCTAGCTAGAATTGCTTCTAAGATTATGAATTGGGATTTTAATCAAAAAAAAAAATTGCACCAAAAAAGCATTTATGATCTTCCAAGGCACTAGCTTGTACTATATTAATAATTTATTATTTTGCTTCTAAGAATATGTGAATTGTGAATAAAATAGTGTAATGCAGTTGACTCAGTAGTAAAGAATATATAGTACTCTATCCAAGTCACTAGTAACAAAGGAATTAGCTAGTACTCCAACAATAAGTACTCTAGTTTGCAGTGGTATTTTTTGATCTTTGATCTTTTCTACTTTAACAATCTGTGTAGAATATTCTAGTGGAACCCTATCCTAAATACCAGCCCCATCACTAAATACTAGGAGTATATATATGGAACATTCCTATGATTGATTTTTGGCTTTGAGGGGTACATTCATATGGTAGTTGTACTTTGGGACTTCTTGTTATGTGTGATTATAACAAAGAGAAGTATTATAACAAGAGTATGTATTGTGTGACCTTACTCGGGAGTTTATTCTCTCCTTCAAAAGCCATAATGAGTATCTTGTTTGGGTCAATCACAAAAAGCTAGATCTCTTGATACTCGCTTTTGTCAATCATCATTACTCTTTTTTTTTTGAAGGAAACATCATTTTTGTCAATCATCACAATGAGTCCCTTATTTTTGTTTCATGTGAAACATGCAAATAGAAGAAGATGTAGGTTAAGAATAAAATGTCCCATAGAGTAATATGCCCGATTCATTTAAGAGTTATCACGATCACTTCTTGTAGCCACATAATCTTTAAAAACTTGTAGAATCATGACCACTTCCGGAAAATCATTCACAATGATATATCTGTGATGAAAGCATCCAATAGAACCGCCATTACGGCTATAATAATCTTCTAATTTGCAAAGATGAGCCAATATAATTGAAATCAGTTGATTACAAAATAAAAATAAAATAAACATATATATATATATATATATATATATACACACCCTAAAATAAACATATATATACTACTTGTAACCAAATCAATCAGAAAGATCTGAAAAAATCAGATCAAATCTGATAGATTTGGATCACAATTAAACGAAATCAGAAAAGTTGTGGATCAGGAACAGGAAAACCAGAGAAAACGGTTATGAGAGAGAGGAGAGACCAATGTCCATAATGAGTATCTTGTGCGGCCTTGTTGGGTACATGCAAAAGAAAAGATAGATGTCTTTGGTACTCCTCTTCTTCTGTTTTGCCAAATAATATAGAGAAGATTATTTTTTGTTTCTAAAATGTCTGTCTTTTTTTTTGAAGGAAACATCTTGATTTCATTAATATTGTAAAATTGAATACATGATTACCAAATACATCAAAGATGAGAATAATAAAAAATTACATATATCTTGTTTCACAAAGGAAACTGATATTTGAAAAATGGCTTTAGAAATAAAATTCTACCATTGAGATTTGTCTTCTTCAATAAGAGTATAATGTCCCAGTGATGAGTAATCTGCCCGTTTCATCATTATCACGATTTTCTGTAGCCACTGATATTCAAAGAATTGCAAAACCATGACCACTTCTGAAAAATCGCCAGCGATGATACATTTGATAAGATTGTAACAATCATACGAAGCGCCCTTAAGGCTATAATAAACATCTAATTGGCACATAGAAGCCATTGGAATGGATGAAATCAATTGAAAACAAAATAAAAACATTATTTACAAACCCTAAAATCACTAAAAAGTGATTTTTTTTTATTTAATACTAATAGATAATGATATTTACACCAAATATGCCAAAAGATCTGAAGATTTTAGATCAAATATGATAGATTTGGATTAAATTTAAGAGATTTTAGGATGATTGAATTACAGAGAAAAAACGTTTTTTTTTTCTTGGAGAGAGAAGAGAGGAGGATGATTCGTCCCTCCTTAGGTCTAAGAATTTTTTTTTCTAAAATGTCTGTCACATTGGGTTGGCTTGACCCAAATTTGGCATTGGTGGCAAGATCCCTTGTGGTCCAGTCTTTCCATAAATTAATGCTATATTTCTTCCATTTTGGTTTTGCCTAAATTAAAATTAAAAATCTGATAACTGTCATAAGGGATTATGTTTATATAAGGTATATTATGGAAAACTGAGTTGACTCGACGAGTTAAGATAATGAAAATTGATTGATTAACAAACAAATATCAAGCAAAGAATTTGAACACGAGCATATATTAAAGAACCAATATTTTTATATTATTCATTCTAAAACTAAACGAAGCAAAATAATACCAACATCCTCAATATTAAAAAACAAAAACCACATTATTCGAAAGTTTCTTTGATAATCTGCTCAACTAAAACCATCGCATCTGGTACTCGTGTTGCAGCGTTAGCAGGCTGTGCTGGAACTTCAAGTACCTTTTCTTCTAGAGGTGTCTCCCTGGGTATTTCTCGGTGTGCCGACACGCTTTCACCAACAGGCTCATTCGAAGGAATGGGAGCATGGACACTATCCATTTCAACGAAGCGAAGAAGGAAGAGTAAGATTGTCAACATGAGCTTGAACTTCAGCTAACAGGGGCATGCCAGGAACCTTACACACGCCATCAATAGTTATGGTGATCCTTAGCTTTCTAGGGACATCCATTACTATCCTTGGAATTGTTTTAATGCTCTCGGTATTGTTCTTATTGGAACTCATTTTCTTCGTCTAATGTATCAATCTATCTTTTATGCTAGTGTGGTTTGTACGACCTCTTTAATTAATAGTATATATATATATGTATTAGAAAAATCCTAATTTTTTTAGGTTAGGAGCATTATCTCCAATTACCTAATTTAGTTGTACTCCGCATATCACTCTCAAATAAACAAAATATAACAGTTTCCATATTGATAAATATATTCTTATATACGCGTACAACACCACATTGATTTTAGTATATAGTATGATTTATCTAAATACGGAAAAATAGAACGAAAAAATTGCGTAAACACAACCATGTTGATTGAGTACATGGAGTATATCCTTTATCTTACAGTAGATCATAATCATGTACTCTTCGCTAATGTGCATGCCTTGGTTACACTCTTGCCAAATCTGTAGGTATCTGAAGTATCTCTCTCCATGATTCGCCATGCCTAATCTTCTCTGAACAAATTTCTATTTTTGGTGTAATTCCCTCGGTAATTCACACCTACTCAAAGCCATGCGCAACAATTCCGTTCATCCAAGCGCTATAACCATGTCCAAATTCTCTTTTGGCTTTCGTATATTGGTCAACACCATAAATTACAGCTATGATTGGCAATAGCAATATATATTGGGATCATTTTTTTTCTTCAAAAGATTAATATACTATGGTCATAACCCTAATTTCTTGTCTTCAAAAGATTAATATGCTATGGTCATAACCCTAATTTTTAAATTTGCAATGGACACATAAATATAAAGTTGATAAACTGGAATAAATCTCACACAAACACGTGAAAATATCTGTTTCTTGTTTGGATCATGGATTTTTAAATAAGGCATGATGATTAAGGATGCGACCATTGGCCAAACGGTGTAACGGTTCGCACCCCTTCGTATTACGCTTCACATTAACCGAATATATTTTGAAACACCAAAAGACGTGAAAATTCCAACAGGTGTGTTGTGTGGGGACACATAGTGCATCCATTGGATGTCTATATAAGCATTCAACAAAAACGAAATCCTAAATACTTCTAAGTTAAAAAAAATATTTCACCAGTAATAGTAATGGAAATGTTGCCGGATTTAACTCCCGAGATACTACACCTCCTCCCAAGTATAGAAGGTATTTTGGCAAGCAAATGTGTATGCAAAGAGTGGAATTCTGTCCTTGCAGACAAAAGAATTGGACTCCTTTTCGGTTTCACTCAAAAAGTGACAGAAGAAAAAGTTACGCAACTCTTCTACAGAGAACAAATTGAGGAGGAAGATTAATACACGATGATGGGAGATTTCTATCAGATGTTATTTGGAAACAATGGTACCTGGAATATTATCCGATCCTATGATGAAAACATGTCACACCCAATCGTTGGATCTTGTAATGGTCTGGTATGTTTTTATGTTTCACACCACGGCATACAAGATCCTATCTATATTATGAATCCAACAACGGGTGAGCACCTCCATCTGCCACAAATATGCGATCCAACACCAACGCCACAAATTAGTTGGGATCCACGATTCGTCGTAGGGGGTTTCGGCTATTGTGAACATACCGGTGAATACAAAGTAGTTCGAATTCAAGTGGATGGTAAAGTGGACGTACACACTCTAGGCGACAATAGGGGATGGAGGAACATCGGAGATTTTCCTTTTATTTTTTGGGATTCAGGTGTGTACGCACATGGTTGTATTTTTTGGATAAATCATTATTTTTATGACAATATTCAGATAGTATCTTTCAATTTGGACAATGAGACATTCCAGTCACATTCTCCACCCCCGCATCATATTTATGAGAATGGTGGTTTCAGTACTCCAAAATTTGGAATGATATTGTCTGGAGTTCGCCTTTTATTTTACAACATTCACGATATTTATGATCTCCGGATTGATTTTTGGGCACCCATTTCCGATAATGATATTCATGCACGGGCACCCGGTGTAGAATGGAATTGGGAACTTAAGAGGAGCATTGTCTTGGAAGAGCCTTCGAATCTATGGTGGCCGCCTTATAAGCTTATAGCCTTGGGAAAGAAACGAAGTCCTATTGCAAAACAACCGCAGTTTAGCGCGTTATAATGAACTCACCAGAACTTTGACAGAAATTGCAGAGATAAGGTGGGCAAAGGTTAGAGTTATTCCTCACATGAGGAGCGCCGTCTCGTTGAGGAATTTTGGAGGACAATCAGAAACATGTACTGACGATGTCCATGCCACAAATATATTCCGAGTGTAGTGTTTTTGTTTTTGTTTGATCAGAGTAATGTAGTTTGGTGTTCAATATATATATACTATATATTTTTAATAGTACCATTTCTCATCTTTGATTTTTTTTTTTCGTATCTTGTCTGGATTAAAAGTTGTTTTTGAAATCTGAAGAATCAGACTTGGTCTTATTTTGGGTAATAATGGTTGGTATTTTATTTAATGGGTAACAAACTTGACTCTCATGAAAAATAACTTTCCAAACATAATAAAACTCTAACAAAGAAACTTCTAGACAATTCTCACGTAAATAAACTCTTAAAACCAGTAGTAAACTTCTATAAACCGTACCATGGATCAACAACTCTTGTTGAGCCATTCACTTCATGTCAACTGTACCAGTTGACTCAACCATATTGGTTTATTATTCATGTCAACGATACCAGTTGACTCAACCATATTAGTTTATTCTTCATAGTATCTTGGTTTATTCTTCAACAATTATAATAAAATCCGAGAGGGGAAAAGAAAAATGTAAAAAGAAGTGAGAATTTGAGATGCAAAGGGTATAAGTGGTTGATAGACAAATCAATGATGATATTCTTGAAAATGCACACGAATGAAAAAGATTTTGTAACTGATGGGGATTTGAGAAGTCGAAAAAAATGTTGATTACGTGACTAATCGGGATTCTTTTTGTAGACGAATTATTGATTTGAAACTGGTGTTTGACACCAAACACAAAACCAGAACATAAATGGGCAAAAAGAGAGATACATAAATTATGGTACTATTAGCCGGAATTAACTACCGAGATACTACAACACCTCCAAACTGCAGAAAGCATTTTAGCAAGCAAATGTGTTTCCAAAGAGTGGAATACTATCCTCGGGGACAAAACAGCCAACAATCACGACGCCCCGAATGATGGAACCCATGAAGATTTGACTAAGTTGCACCCAATAGTTGGATCTTGCAATGGTCTGGTCTGTTTTTATGTTTCACACCACGGCATACAAGATCCTGTATATGTTATGAATCCAGAAACTGGTGAGCACCTATATCTGCCACAACTATGCATCCCAATTATTGCACGAGATCAAGTACTTTCTTGGTATCATGTAATCGGGGGTTTCGGATACTGTCAACGTACCGATGAGTACAAGGTAGTTCGAATTCACATGGATGGTAAAGTTCAAATACACACTCTAGGAGACAAGACGGAATGAAGGAACATAGCATGGGAGATTCCATATATTTTTCGGAGTTCAGGTGTGTACGCACATGGTTGTATTTTTTGGAAGGATTGTTGTCAGTGGGATAGTGGCATAGTTTCTTTCAATTTGGACACTGAGACATTTCATCAACATTCGCAACCCCCACATCATATTCCTAGGACTGAATTCCCATCAGTTAGGATGGTTATGTTCGGAGTTCTCCTTTTATTTTACTACATCCATGAGGCCTTTGATGAGGGGATTAATCAGCCCCGGATAGATTTCTGGGCACCCATTTCCAAAAAAAATATTCATACATGGGCACCTGGCGGGGAATGAAATTGGAATCATAAGATAAGCATTTTCTTGGAAAAGGATGAGGATGAAGGGTGGCCGACCTATTACCCGATAGCTTTTGGAAAAAACAAGGACCTCCTATTGTGGCAGAATGGGCGTTTATTGCGTTACAATGCACTCACCAGAACTTGGACGCAAATTTGGGGGACACAACTGTGGGAAACAAGCAAGGTTGCAATTATTACTCATATGAGGAGAGCTGTCTCGTTGAAGAATTTTGGTGGACAATCGGAAACATGTACTCATGATATCCATGCCACTAACACATTCCTTGGGTTATCTATGTAGTTTTTTTTGCTCTTGTAGTTGTTGTTTTTTTTTTTTTTTTTTTTTTTTTTTTTGTGTGTTTGGATTATTTTATATGTTGAAATGTACAATTTAGTTTGGGTCATTGTTTAACTAGCCAATCTTTGTTTTTTTTCCTTTTTTTGCGTTACACCTATGGTCCAGCCGTCCGGGCCACCCCAACCCACCTAGGTAATTAGTCGAAAAGTAGAAAATTATTTGGGTATTTCCTAAGAGATCATGATTTATTTTAGTTTGCTATGTTCGGAATATATATATTAGATTGAAAAGGAAATTAGATAAACATGAAAATATTCATTCCATATCTCATTATACTGCTACAATATCTCATTTTTTAGTAATATGGAAATTGAAATATTCGGTGTAAATACCAAAGAATCGTGATTTAAGATAATGATGGAAAACCTAAAAAATTAGAGTTTTCAAATTACACCAAGCATAAAAAAAAAAACTAACATAGAGTATTAAGAGGGATTGTTGATATGAAATTGACGAGAGGATCCAAAAACGTCCTAGACTGACGCGACCATTCGCCGACAGGTATATTGGATGTCTATATATATATAAGCTTTAAACTCGTATTTTCTTGTAGCATTCACAATAAGAAAATCCTAAAAGCTTGTAATTTTATTTTATTTTTGATAATCTTTCATCAGTATAATATTGATGGATATGTTGCCGGAATTAACTACCTAGATACTTCAGCGCCTCCAAACTACAGAAATTGTTTTAGAAAGCAAATGTGTATGCAAAGAATGGAATACTATCCTTGGGGACAAAAGAATTGGATTCCTTTTTGGTGTCACACCAAGAATGGGGAAAGATAAAGTTACCCAACTCTTTTATAGAGAGGAAGATTTCAGCCCGATCGTAACAACCAACAATCATGATGATGGAACCCATGATGATTGGACTATGTTACACCCAATAGTTGGATCTTGCAATGGTCTGGTTTGTTTTTATGTTTCACACCACGGCATACAAGATCCCGTATATATTATGAATCCAGAAACTGGTGACCACCTCCATCTGCCACAACTATGCATCCCAATTGCAACGAATCAAGTACTTTCGTGGTATCCACGATACAACGTAATTGGGGGTTTCGGATACTGTCAACGTACCAATGAGTACAAGTTAGTTCGAGTTCACATGGATGGTAAAGTCCAACTACACACTTTAGGAGACAAGAGGGGATGGAGGAACATAGCATGGGAGATTCCTTATACTTTTCGGAGTTCAGGTGTGTACGCACATGGTTGTATTTTTTGGATAGATTGTTGTCAGCAAGATATTGGCATAATATCTTTCAATTTGGAAACAGAGACGTTCCATCAACATTTGCCACCCCCGCATCATATTCCTGGGAGTGAATTTTGGATAAATACTTACCCATCACTTGGGATGGTCATGTTCGGAGTTCGCATTTTATTTTACTACATCCATGAGGGAATTGATCGGCCCCGGATAGATTTTTGGGCTCCCATTTCCAAAGAAAATATTCATACATGGGCACCTGGCGGGGAACGGAATTGGAATTATGAGATAAGCATTTTCTTTAAAGAGGATGAATGGCCGACTCATAACCCGATAGCCTTTATAAATAACAAGGAACTCTTATTTTGGCAGAATAGGTGTTTATTGCGTTACAATACACTCACCAGAACTTGGACGGAAATTTGGGGGGCACTACCGTGGGAAACAAGGGTTGCAATTATTCCTCACATGAGGAACGCTGTTGACCGCTGTCGTAAGCGTCAAAAATAATTTCACTTTCTTACTCACTAAATATAAATGAAGTACAAGGTAAGGAAGAGTTCGTTTCCACAAAGAGGCAATTGTTGTTATGCGATTTTCAGTTTCTAAGGTAACCAAGGGGGGATTTTTGTTGTTTTAGCGAAATACTAAAGTAATAATAAAATAAAGCAAAGCAAATATTTGGAATAATCAATAGAGAGAAGATATTGGTCACGGGATAGTATCATTCACAAACATGTATTTTCATCAACGATTAGAATTGGTATTTTAATCTCTCATTTACTAAAAGTCCTAGGATACCTTGATCGCAAGAATATCCCGCTAATTCCCTGATTTCATCACACATTAAAAGATGCATATGTGAATTCTTCCTAGAAAGCAACCTAAAGTGTAAAAGCACAATTAGATTTAAATCCCTAAAAGCAATAAGTTCTATGGAATAAGACTAATCAAGGCAATCAAACGTGTAAAAGCACTAATTCAATTTAACCAAGGTTATGATTCATATGCAATTATAAAGATGTATCACTACAAGTAATAACCACACTATGCTACTTAGAATCAAGGATAAACAACTATTTCGTATTGAAAACCCTAATCTAGCAATAGAGATGAATGTAAATCGGATTGATTCCGGACTCAACCAAACAAACAATCAAATCATATGACAATATTAATAATGAATCATAAACAATAAAATATTGAGACAAAACTAATTCATTGAATCATATAACATGTTGAGAAATCAACTTAATCCCATAACCAATAATAATTGTTTAGCTACTCATAGCTATGGAGTTCATCATAAAAATATTAATTGAGTAGAAGAAGATGAACAAAAGCAAAACCTAGAAGCGTAAACAAAAGCGGCTCTCCAAGTTCCAAGAAATAATATGTGATCTCAAAAGTTGTAGGACTTCTCTTTTATAGCTCCTCTTGTTCCAAAATTAGGTCTAGTCTTCAAAGTCCATTAGATGAAAATCCACCAAGCCCATAAGTGAGAGAAACCCATGTAAAAAATATGCCAAATTAAAAACAACTCCTAAAACAAAACTGATCATAAGATAAAATCAAAGTCCACATTCCGAAGCTTCACGGGTTTCAAGACCTTTGAGCTTGTGATTGACACTGACAACCCCTTCTTCGGAGAAGATATCCTCATTGAGAAGATCTTTAACATGTGTCTTCATGAGAACAAGGTCAGAGTTAACCTTTTTCAACTCAGTTCGTAACATATTAAGACCTTTCATAGTATCAACGAGTTACAGTTTTGCCTTCTCAAAGTATTTGAGAAAATCATGAACCACTTCAGCAGAGACCATCTCAACATTTTCAACATCTTGATAAGTATATGCATAATATCATGATACACAAATATTGAGTTCGTAAACATCTACAATGGTTCTTTTCTTCTTCCCATCGAAACCAAAATATATTGTGTTAGAGCATAGCTCGGTTGAACCCACCAAGCGTTGGTATGTCAAGTTTGGTTGTCATATTTTAGTGAATCAAAACTCATCTAAGAGTCGATTGATTATGTACTAGAGACAACTTAGTATAGGTTAGACTAGAAAGTCTAGGATTATGATACATACAAGTATTAGTCGAAGACCTGAAGAATGTGAAGAAGTAACGAGCTACAACGACGACATCATCCTTCCTCTTGAGGTTAGTAATATTGACTTGAACTGTTTCATTCCTAACGTATCTTTTAAGTCGTGCTATATTGAAAACATAAATGCGAAGATGTGTATTGGATATATTACTCTAGTAGTGAGACATGATCGTATGATCATAGTATTAGGGAATTAGACTACGAAGTATAACGCTTATCTTTTGAACTTCGTAGACATGACATCGACATAATCTTATATATGCTGTTATGATTATGTGAATGGGTTATCGTGAAGATTTCATCCTAGAAAACAATGTTTTACATTTGTTTAAAGGAAGTACATTCATAAACTTGTTATATGAATCGAAAGGGAAATCGCTAGGCTTATTGGTACGGCTATTCATTACAAATCTTTGGATTACCAATATGTGTGAGATGGTAAAATCGATTGTAAATTTGTTATGTATCTTGGTATAACTAATCACAATGCATGACTTATGATTTGGTATGACTAGTTTTAATTAATTAGTGTAACCGATCCTAAGTAATCACCATGAGATGGTATGATCAATATTTGTAATTGGTGTGACCGATCCTAGTAATTGGTGTGACCGATTACAGAGTATTGTGTAATCAATCCTTGTAATTGGTGTAACCGGTATTAGTAATTGGTGTAACCGGTATTAGTAATTGGTGTAACCGATCCTAGTGACTGGTGTGACCGATCACAAGCAATACCATGTGTATATGGTAACCGGTCCTGGTAAATGATGTAACAGATCCTGGTAACTGATGTAACCGGTCTTGGTAACTTGTGTGACCGATCACAAGTGTTTCCATATTAGGGTATAACCGATCTTAGTGATTGGTAGAACCGATTGAACCCATGTATGTGATTTGATATTTGATCAATCACATAGTAGTCTTGGAATACAGGTGAACCAATTCTAAACTTATTTGGAAGTGTGGTATAACTTATTCCAAGAATGTAAATATGAAAGATGATTTACAGAGAAAAGATGGCAACATACTTTGAACACATACAATAACTCTTATCTTTTATTGTTCAAAGATATTCCTTAGTACTCAAGGAGATCCCTGTACCGAAATTATTTGAGAATTTTTTAATTAAGGTTTTTTGGTTATATATGCTTTTAGTTACCAACAATTAAATGCATATCTCTAGAGAATAAAAATTAGTAATGTGCATTTACTAATTGGATATTTTCTATTGAGAGATTTATTAGGAAAACCGAATTTTGCCATTCATTGCATATCCTGAGAATATTTTCGGTTTTGGAAATTCCTTGGTGTACAAACATCCTTGGTATATAAATACCTAAGTTTGCATTTCTAGAAAACTATCCTAAGAAGCAGGCAAACTTCATATTTTTGTTGTTTCTGGTGGAGCCGTCTATCCGGAGAGGAAAGTATCCTAATTAGGCGAAATCTCTTACGACCGCTCGTTTAAAGACTTCTGTGGGATCAAGAAGCTCTACGAGTACCGTTGGTGGGAAACTAGATAATTGCAGTGTTATTAGTTTTCGATTGATTTGATTGACTAACGGTTGTTGAAACTTTGATTGCACCTAGTTTGTTTATTCTTGAGAATCTTCTCTTTTGATATAAGAATCACTCAAACTAGATCGAAGTATCGACGGGATCTTTAGAACTGTTTGTAGATCTAAAGACATCTTGTGATAATCCATTGTTAACAAACTCCGTTATGTGCGTGATTGATCACAAGAGATTCAAGTGGTGTTGTGCAGGTGAAGATTAAAGAAGATTCAAGTGATCGGCTGGGATCCAACTATAATCGGATTTATTCGATCGATTAGTTGCGTGAGATCGGTAACACATAATAGTTCTCTTGAGATCTATTTTGATTGTTACAAATCCGAATCTTATTACTTAGGTAATAGAGATTGGATTGATCTAACCAGGCAAAGGATTTTATTAGTTTAAATAGAAGAGCCTTTGCATATGACTTGAGATATCTTTATCTGGAAAGAATCAATAGAGTTGTTACCAAACAAATTTGTTGTTCCTTTATTGTTTGGAATACGATCCAAAGGAATTTTTCCAGTGAGTGAACTTATTTAATGTCGGAAGCGCATGGATACTGAAGAAACTAAGTGAACTAGGTTTAGTTGCTTGGTCTCAACTATACGAAGTTGGTTTAGATTGGGATAATTGGTGTTTGATACTCAGGTTTTTACCAACACTAGGCTTTGGTCTAACATTTGTCCAATGTTAATGCTTGGTACCTGGACTGGATGTTGACCGTCATTGACAGTTTATGACCACACTTTAATTAATTTCGTAAAAAAAAAAATACTGTAAAATTCTTAGTTTACAACTCTACCCCTCAATTAGGTCAAGGATCCAATGGTTAGAGTCTAAGGACTTCATTCTACGGTCTTGATTAATCCATTTTTTTTTCATATCTATGGCTTGCTAATGCGTACAAGATTCTTCTCTTCTACCTTTTTCTTTCTCTCCTCTGTTTCCTTGCTACTGCTACTGTCGTTTCCTCTGCAATTTCCCCGCACTGCGGTGTAATTTTTTCCTTTTTTTTTTTGAAACCCATCACCTAATAAGGATTTGATTTATGGATCAAATGATGGAGAAAACCATTGTTGCAGAGAGCTAAAATCCTGGGTTTGATTTTGATGAAAAAAGAAGGCAAAGGGGGGGTTATGTGATTTACTGTTGTTGTTGCAGAACTGATTAGGGTTTTTATGTCTTGAGTAATTGAGGATGAAAACTAAATATAGGGTTTCGATTTGTCTTTGGGTTTCAATTTAAGATGATGACTTAATCGATTCAATAGGTTCAGTTGAGTTTAGGGTTCTGATGATGATTAGGGGTTTGATTCTGGTGGTGTTGAAGATGTAATTGAATGTTGCAGTTGATTTTGAAATGAAATTGAAGATGAGTTTCAAATTAGATGAGAGGAAATTTAGGGTTCGGTGAATGGTAATCGATTGGTGATTGAGTGTCTCTGTCTGACCAGAATTGATGGGTTTGTGGTAGATCTATCTGATTCTGTTATGGGTTTGAAGGATCAGAATTTGGAACTTAATTGAAGATGAATGGGAGAAATCAATGGGTTATGAATTGATGCTGTTAGATAATGGAATTATTTGTTTAAACTGAAATTGGAGTTTGTTATGGTCTGAAATTGGGAAGAGTATGAAGAATGACTGAAAGCAACAACACAATGGGTTTTGTGTGTTGACTGGATTATGTTCAATTGAAGAAGAAGCAATCGGTGTTGTACCACCGAAGCATTCAAATATGGGATTTTTGTACTTGTATTCAATTTGAGTTTTGTATGGGATTGGCTGAGTTGAATGTGCAATGGGCTCAACTGAAATGGAGATACTCAGAATTGCAGCAGTTGTAGAAGTGGGTTGTGTATTTACATACGGACATGGCAGACCACAGATACGATGCCAGTACTGTTGCGGCAAAGCTAGGTCCCTTATATTTGCTGATTTGGTTTTATTTTGGGGGCTATGTGCTGGATTCAGTTGTATGAAGATTTAAAGGCAACGGATATGAAGGACTGTGTCATTGGTGTTTGCACTGCAAGACTCATGAGAAAATGGAGAGAAATTTATAGATGTATTCCAGGGTTTTGGTGGAAATAAATTGGTGGTTGTTTGTGCGAGACGGAGATTTATGGAAAGATATAGATGATGGAAGAAACAAATCGATGGTTTGGTGATTACTGAATATGGTTCTGATGCTGTCAAGATTTTGAATGAGCATCCTGAACGGTGTAGATGAATGTTACGAACTTAGGGTACGATTGTAATTTGTTTAATAAATTTTATTTAAGAAGTAATTTTAATTAATTTTTGAACAGAAGTCAAGACTTAGCCGAGTCAACTCGGGTCAACATCCAGTCCAGGTACCAAGCCCTAACGCTGGACAAATGTTAGACCAAAGCCTAGTGTTGGTCAAAACCTGAGTACTAAACTCCAATTATCCCGTTTAAATTTTGTATAACGGCTTAATTCTGAGAGTATTCAATTCTTTCCCAGGGTTTTTATGCATTTGCGGTTTTCATCGTTAACAAAATCTTGTTGTGTTTTTTACTTTTCTATTTCTGCAATTATAATTGTTTATTATAATTAAAAGTAAAATACACAAACGTTAACTCTGTATTACTTGATAGTGATCCTATAGAGTTTGGTTAAGTCCGAACCTATTATCAAGTAATCACACTTTGATTTTTGTACTGTCTCGATCTCGTATCCATAGACGATCACACAAAGTGTGAATACCGATTTTTCGTATTATCTCGACTTTATCCATAGACAATCACTTTCGGTGAGAGGACTTATAGGTGGATATTTTAAAGATTATGGTGTATTTGGGTACCCTCGTCTTTTCATATTGCTTTATTAATAAAATCTTCCGGCAAATCCCAAGAGCAAGGAGGAGAAGACATTCTTGAGAAGAGAAAACCTAGAGTGAGATGACTCAACTCAATAGGAAAGGTATATAAACGGTTTCAGGGAATTTTTAGGGTTTCTATAGTTGGTTCGTGAAAAGTAACACGTGTTCCCGTACAAACTTAACCTTAACCTGGAGAAAAACTGTAAATATCCATTCAAGGGATAATGTGACTAAAGCACAATTTTGCTAAGTGAAAATTTTATTTCACACATCTTGGCTCAATAAATTTTAAGTTCTCATTTGAGAAAAATTTAGAGCACAAGAGTAGCACTCTTAAACCAAGAAAAATTTCAAAATCAAAAGCAAACAAACCTAATATTTTTAAACTTTAAAAGGCTTATGCAACAATGTCTGTGGACAAAAGTTTAGCCAACAACCAATAAGAGAGTAGCTCAAACAAATAGAGAAAATTTTGCCAGCAGACATACCTGTTTATAGAACAGTCTTACTCAACAGGATTTTTCATGAGTAAGATTTCAATCCTTGTGATTAATTAGCACAAGTATGAGCCCTAAGCCCATTAAATGAATGATGTTCACGGTTAAGTATCTTTTTCCTTCCAATTCTAGAAGAGGACCCTTTTTGATGTGAAAAGTTATCATAAAACTTACTGTCATCAAAATACGAGACTATGTTTGAATCCTTACCTAAAGAAGTTTGTCTGGAAGAATTCGTCAGCCTGTTGATAAGATCTTTGTATCCCTCAATTATCAGATTTAGGTTGACCTTCATATATCCATTGTTGTTTCCACCTTTTGTGAATTTTCTCACTTCTTGAACATCATTCTTCACTTTAGGTTGAGGAGGACCTGGATGAAATATCCTTGGCCGTTTGTGTTAATATTACTATTCGGCGTTCAAACTTTAGATGAGCAAATTGAATTGACTTTCCTGGAAGATTTCATAGGGTAAGTACTAAAACCAATTGGTTTAGACATCCGAATGTCAGTTACACCTTTGAGTATTAGATCTAGGGTGTGTTGAAGACGACAAAAATAATTGTCATTCTTCCTCAATTTGCATCTCCGTTGAACATTTCCTTTTGAATCACAAAAGAGACATCTCATACCATGAAAGTGATTAGAGTGAGTAAAATTAACAGGATCATTAGGAGATTCCTTCCTTCCGGGAGATGTGGTGATTTGTTGATGAGTGGAAGTCACAGGCACATCTTTACAAATCGGAAGGGTAGGTATTTCAACTTCTGGAAATGTTTTTGTCAGAGGATCATGATTTACTAACTTCACAGTTGGTTCAGAAGCGATTAGTATAGTAGACTCCTCAGAACATCTTTTACATTGAATAGTGAGTTTACTCAATGGATGTTCAATTTCCAAAGCATCCTCCTTGAGTTTGGCCTCGAGTAAGGTTCGAGATGAACAAACTTCGGAGTTTTCCTCACGAAGAGCTTTTATTTGGAAATCACAATCATTTACTATACCAATGATCTTTTGACTTTGTGTTTCAGCCTATTGATTTCAGCTGCCTGGATTCCAACATGATTTAGAATCATTGCACTTTCTTTGGATGCTTCCCTCTCAACTTCAGAGTCAGACTCGTCAGTAAGAAAATCAGGGTAACACTTGTCAATACTTGTCTGTTTTGTGGGAACAGGATGTTCATCTATTTGTGAGATTGATAAAACTTTTTCTTTAATAGATTCCATAGAAACATAAATTTTGTTTCTGGTAATGCGTTTTTCAGAGATAACGTTTCTGTCCATAGAGTCAGATTGCTAGAAACACAGACTTATGAGGTCCAAAACGTGCTTGCCTGCTCTGATACCAATTGAAAAGGCGGGGGTCTAACAACCACACCCAATATTTCATTCGAAAATCTGTATGGACTAACTCCAATATAATTCCAAGAGAATCAACTAGACAAATCGACTCAATCTAGGAAAATATATCCAAGAGTTATATCTCGGTTTCTAATTGTAATCAACAAATCAAACAGATATAAATCCGTGAGCCTGATTATTATGAGAAACAATTTGAACGGTACCAAAGACCAATGTTCAAGTGTCAATCAATTTATATCAACAACCAAAGGTTGGATTATCTAATTGATTGAACTACGCAAAACCTGTGATATTTCAATTATATAAACAAATATAATGCCGAAAAGAAATAACACAAACACCAGAAATTTTGTTAACGAGGAAACCGCAAATGCATAAAAACCTCGGGACCTAGTCCAGATTTGAACACCACACTGTATTAAGCCGCTACAGACACTAGCCTACTGCCAATTAACTTCGGACTGGAATGTAGTTGAGCTTTAAGCAATCTCACACTGATCAAGGTATAGTCGCGTTTCTTACGCCTCTGATTCCCAGCAGGACTCTACGCACTTGATTCCCTTAGCTGATCTCACCCACAACTAAGAGTTGCTACGACCCAAAGTCGAAGACTTGATAAACAAATCTGTCTCACACAGAAAAGTCTATTGAATAGATAAATCTATCTCCCACAGAAATACCTACGAGTTTTGTTCCGTCTTTTGATAAATTAAGGTGAACATGAACCAATTGATACACCGGTCTTATATTCCCAAAGAACAGCCTAGTAATATCAATCACCTCACAATAACTTAACCATATGGTAGTGGAACAAGTTATTGTGGAATCACAAAGAATGAGACGAAGATCTTTGTGATTACTTTTTAAATCTTACCTATCGTAGATAAATCTCGAGCAAATATTAGAGAAGATAGTACTCAATACGATAAAACAAAGTAAGATCAGAACACGCAACTACAGAGAAAATAGTTGGGTCTGGCTTCGTAATCCCAATTAAGTCTTTAAGTCGTTAACCTATAATGGTTTTAGAAAAACCTAGGTTAAAGGAAAATTGACTCTAGTCGCAACTAGTATCACACAGGAGGTGTGGGGATTAGGTTTCCCAGTTGCTAGAGTTCTCCTTATATAGTCTTCAAATCAGGGTTTGATAACTTTGGGACAAAGCAATCAATATTCACCGTTAGATGAAAACTTGATTAGATTCAAGCCAATATCTTTCAACCGTTAGATGGTCTTGGCTTGTTACACACAAATGAAATATACTTTCATTTAGATATGGGTAACCGTAACTAAGCGTGTATATTGTGTTGGCTCAACAATAGTTAACCGAAGTTATCCATATGAACACTTTTGTGTTAACCTTGTTCATCTAACACTTCTAGATCACATATGATGATCAATCAAACCAGAATGATAATCAAATGAATCTAATTGTGTTACTCATAGAGTTGTTAAATTGTTTATATTCTCATAGAAGTATACAAGACACAATTGAAGCAAAATCGGTTTTGATTCAAGAGAATCAATTCATGAACATATAGCCACGGTTTGCAAAGATTGCATTCCTTATTATATAAATGTATTTGTTCATGAGTATGAAATCCTACATAACGGATTTTAGAACTTGAACCATTTAAGTTTGCAAACGGGTATGCAAACTTAAGTTCAGGACATTGGTCTTAAACCAACTGTTTGCAAACGGGTACGCAAACTTTGGCTCCGGACCGAACTCAGTTGAAAACGTATGCGAACGAGTACGCAAACTTGGTTCCCGAACTTTAACAGTTAAAACAGTTTGCGAACGGGTAGGCAAACTTATTTTCCGGTTCTGAATTCTGTCAAAAAAGTTTGCACACTAAGTACACAAACCGTAATGTACCCAGACATAGGTTTTGTTCTAAACTCCCATTTCAATCATTGAAACATCCTTAGAAAACAACAATAGCTATCTCACACAAACTATTAGCTTATAAGTAATTTTGAAGTGATCGAATGATCAATACGAAACATTCCGAGTCTACATGTAAGATGTTACAAGGCAATTTCCACATGATCATCTTTTGACTTTCGTCAAGAATAATGATGAACATAGTTAAAGCAAAAAGCTTTCCAACACATATTTCGAGAAATAGATAAGCGAGTTATACTCAGCTCGAAATATCAAATGTGTATAATAACGAAGTCTATATAGCTATACGACTTTGTCTCAATAGAAGATAGAATAAAATATACTTCTGAGTGATAGATGAGTTTAAGTTTCCACATAGCTTTTGTTGATGAAGTTCCACAAGCTCCCCTTAGTAGTTCTTCGTCTTCAATCGATGAACGTCGTGAAGTCTAGGCTCAACTACACATTCTATCCTAATCCAAGACATAGCTATAAGTAGACTAGAAATCAAGACTTATAATTTTGACAACTAAACTTGACAAACAAGCTTGAGATAGAAACGCTTGCGAGTTCGACCGAGCAGTGCTCTAACATATATAATTTGAAGTAAATTACACAAACGTTAACTCCGGTTTACTTGATAGTGATCTTATAGAGTTTGGTTAAGTCCGAACCTATTATCAAGTAATCACACTTTGGTAGTCGTATTGTCTCGATCTAGTATCCATAGACAATCACACAAAGTGTGAATATCGATTTGTAGTATTGTCTCAACTTTGTCCATAGACAATCACTTTCGGAAAGAAGACTTATACAATATGTGGATAAATTAATGATTGTGGTGTATTTGGGTAACCGCGTCTTTTCACCAAGTTTGCATACCAGTATGCGAACGGTTCTACCTGAGTTAGGTCTGGGACTGCAGTTTGCGTACCCGTTTGAAAACTGCTGGACAAGACCAAAGTCCGGAACTAAAGTTTGCGTACCCGTCCGAAAACTTAGTGGTTAATGTTCTAAAATCGGTTAAGTATGTTTTCATACTCATGAACAAAATACATTAATAAATTAAGGAATGCAATCTTTGCAAACCGTGGCTTAATGTTCATGAATTGATTTCGGTATAAGTACTTTGTACAATTACGAATCAATCCGATTTTGTTTCAATCGGTTCTTATATACTTCGATGAGATATATACAATTGAACAACTCTATGAGTAACACAATTAGATTCATTTGATTATAATTCATGTTTGATTGATCATCATATTTGATCAAGAAGTGTTAGATGAATGTGGTTAAGACAAAAGTGTTCATATGGCTAACTTCAGTTAACTATTGTTGAGCCAACTCAATATATACGTTTAGGTACGGTTACTCATATCTAAATGAAGGTATATTTCATTTGTGTGTAACAAGCGAAGACCATCTAACGGTTGAAAGATATTTATTTGGTTTTAAGCAAACTTAGCTTGAATCTTAAATCAGGTTTTCATCTAACGGTGAATATTGATTGCTTTGTTTCTAAGATATCAAACCCTGATTTGAAGACTACATAAGGGAGAACTCTAGCAACTGGAAAACCTAATCCCGACACTTTCTTGTGTCCTAGTTGCGACTAGAGTCGATTCTCCTTTAACCTAGGTTTTTCCAAAACCATTATAGGTTAACGACTTGAAGACTTCATTTGGGATTCGTGAAGACATATCCAACTATTTTCTTTGTAGTTGCTTATTCTGATCTTACTTGTTCTATCGTGTTGAGTACTATCTTCTCTAAGATTTGCTCAAGATTTATCTCCGATAGGTAAGATATAAAAAGTAATCACAAAGCTCTTCGTCTAATTCTTTGTGATTCCACTAGAACTTCTTCTACTACCATGTAGTTAAGTTATTGTGAGGTGATTGATATTTCTAGGCTATTTTCGGGAATATAAGTTTGGATTATCAATTGGTATCAGAGTAGGAAAACACGCTAAGATCTCATAAGTCTGTGTTTGTAGCAATCTGACTCTATGGACAGAAGTGCTATCTCTGTAAACGTACCGCCAGTCTTCGATGGCTCGAATTACCTATGGTGGAAAATTGCTATGCGTGCCTTTCTTCAAGCGCGTGATTTACAAACATGGGTTGATGTTGTTAATGGCTATAATCCTCCAATGGTTAGAGTAGACGGTTGTTGATGGTGGTTTTTAGCTTAGGGTAAAAATCGTAAAACCTTGCATCGATGTGACGTCACTCTGCAAGGAAACGCAGTGCTTTGAGTACTAACCTCTCCACCGACACATTTATTGAGCCGCTCAATATATTTCTATCCATAATACTCTGTAAATTCTGGCACCTCGCCAATACTAGACTCACTGAGTACTTTCCTGTGCTATGTTCCCCAGCATAACCCTTAAATCGGTATGGCATGACGGATTTATGTTCACTCGCAGCGGAGTAGCATGAACCTCCAAGTACCAAAGTTAAGGCCATTGCACGGAATACTCGCATGACGAAAGCACACCGCATTCGTAGATAAAGATTTTGTGTGGCAAGATACAAAATCCATCCAATTATTGTGATGACTCACAAAAGAACTCATAAACCCGACTAGTTTGCAAAATTAGGGGTTTCGCGCCTCAAAGATACTAGACCCCGTTGGTCGAAACCATGCTTAACCAAGCTAGGTAACCAAATCCGCCACAAGCGCACTAAAAGTGCGGCCACGCCCTAGCATGCCGGCCCTCTTTCCATCGACCAATCGGTCGCTTCAAATCCGCCATCGCGCGTTGGAAGTGTGGTCACGCCCTAGCATGATGGCCCCACTTCCGTCGACCAATCAAAGTTGCTCCAAACCTGCCACGGCCTCAAAGAGGTCGCTATACTAATCTAGCTTCCCAAAACACTAGCTTCCCAAAACACGCTAGCTTCCCAAAACACGCCCCCAAAACACGCCAAACTTCCCAAAACACGCCCAAAACGCGCCAACTTCCAAAACGCGCCAAACATGCCGCACGCATACTACACGCACTAATTATGGTTTCAATACGCCAAACCTTAATTTGGGCAAGTTGCTACCAAATTCGTCCACGATGACAATTTTGGCTTCTGGCCACGCCGCAACTGGCATACCACTATGCCGTGGCTACTAGCATGGCATTATGCCACGGCTATGCCATTAGAATGCCGCTATGCCATGGCTACGCCACTGGCATACCACCATCATGTTGCCAATGCCGCTATGCAAACAAGATGCGGGCATGATCAATGGCCATCTTTTCTCCCCGAGATGCAAATCTCAGTGTCCAAATTCGCCACCAAACCGCAAGACTTGTGGCAAATTTTGGCCACAACGCCAAATCCCTTGGTTTGTGCCGCCAAACCCTAAATTGGCTACGATTCCAATTCTTTGGTCATCTTGCCAAAAAAAAAAGCATGCGCAAGCCATGCCAGTCACGCTACCACGCTTCTGACCACCAACGAAAGGTAGCCACGATCAACGACTACCCTTCCTCTTGAGGTGCACATCTCAGCCGTACAAGTTCGCCACCAAACTTGTGGCAACTTTTGGTCGCAATGCCAAATTCCATGGTTTATGCCAAAACCCTAATTTGGCCGCACCAAAGGCATGCGCAAGCCATGCCAACACCACGGCCACGCCATTGGATACCAACGGAATGGTAGCCATAATCAACGGCCACTCTTCCTCCCGAGATGCAAAATCTCGGCCGTCGAAGGCCGTCACTGAACCGGCAAGCCTCTCTGTTTTAACTTGCCAAACATAGAAACATGCTACACGTTTTACAATGAAAACACTCGAGACATCAAAACATGTCACAAACTGGGGGATGCTCATCAGGGTATTGGTCTGGCGGTTTACAGCATGCGGCGTGCAATATGCCTGTTACAAGAAAGTGTCATAAAGGTGAGGAGGTTAGTAATGGCAAGAAATAAGTGGTGAAGCGCATATTCATTATGGAAACATCAATTCCATGCGTTACCCGTTACCACTTTTCCACCGCTCAACCGCTTCCACTTCTTACGAGGTCAGGGTACGTTTTATTACGACTTGTATAAATAGGTTTCACCTACTTCGACCAAAGGACAAGTTTTGGTCAGGAGAACAATACACATCCAGAAATCACCTGGTAGCTTTCCATTCAGCTTGCCAGTTCAACTTTCGGATACAAGTCGCAAAACATCCACACTTCCAAAATCAACTATTCTGGGCTCAACACTTTCTTCGCTTCCCTCCCTAAGACCAACCCTTCTCCTTCACTTTGTGACGAAGCAAGCCTAGAACGTCAATTTATTGGTTTAGGCCAGATTGCATGGGTAGATTGATCTCTCGAATCAAAAGTACTCCCGTGCAAGACATTGTTTTGGGTTTAGATTCGTTTCTCATCCGCACTCACACGAAATTACTGAAATCAGCAGAAAAGGTTTTCACCCACAAACAATTGGCGACCACAGTGGGAGATTAATCTCTCGGTTGCAATATCACTTTTCAATTCCCAATTTTATTTTTCAACTCCGGTCTCAAGATGGTAGAACTCAGTCGATCAGCAACAAACCCCGAGAACACTCGGCGCCAAATTATTCTCGGTGTTAACGTTTCTCACAGTGGTGCTAATAAGCCACCCGTCAACACCAAAGAACATGGAGAATGTTCTTTCAGGTGTTACACCTCCAATCACAAGAGCCAGAGCCTCTACCGCGGAAAATGCTCCTTCAGGTGTTACACCTCCAATCACCAGAGCCAGAGCTGCTGCCCCCGCTCCCAATGTTTTGTCAAGTATGACACCTCAAACTGTTACCAGAACCGCAGCTACTCCGCCGTCAGGACGAGAAACTGGAGGAACCAGAGGGAGCCGACCCTACATTACTATTGCTGATTTGATGGAAAGGCAGGAGGTTCTCGCCAGAGCCCAAACGGACATGGCCTCAACTCAGAAGGAGGTACTTGTTTTTCTCAAAACGCTGACGGAGCGGCTACCACAAGAATCACGCCAGCCAGAGCCGATGAGGAACACCTCCGATACCCTCAGGCGCCAAGCACCTCAACAGGGCACACCTTTGCGGACGAAGAAACTCACCCAGGAGCTCCAGCGGAAAGAAATCAACCGTCCAATTTCGTCACACGAAAAGATTTGGAACGACTTCTCCAAAACCGGGACAAAAGCGATTCCATAGAAGTGCATCAGTATCAACCCCCGTATCCTCCGGAAGTACAAAGAATCCCCCTTCCAAGGGGGTACTCTTCCCCTCAATTCTATCTATATGATGGCACCGGTAATGCACGTGAACATGTCTCCCGATTCTTGGAGTCCCTGGGGGAACACGAATACAATCACGTTCTCCGTTTGAGGGAATTTTCGAAATCACTTACTGGAAGAGCATACACGTGGTACAACAACATTACGCCAGGCAGCATCTCCAACTGGTCTGACATGGTTGCAGCTTTCTACAAGAAATACTTCTTTGTGTCTGAGCAAATTACCTTCTCAGATCTAGGAAGGATGTTTCAACGAAACAACGAACATCCGAATGATTTTGTCAAAAGATTCAGAATTCAAGCACTGGATTTTCATGACCCAAACGTGACCGAACAACAATTGGTGGATTCATGCATCAATGGCATGATTCCCATATACCACGCCTTACTAGAGAATCTGTGATTCCAGACATTCTCTGAACTTCATGAAGCTGCGAAGCGGTCGGCCACAACATCCCTAGCGTTGTTGGAAAGAACCAGGCCAACCAGAAGTGAGGAAACACGCGAAACTCGAGGAAGTAGATGCCTCATCAATAATCAATACATCACTGGACCCTCCTCTGTGAGCATGGTAGACGAAGGAGGAAAAAGGAAGGCTCCAACAACAGAACAACCATCCAAACGCGCAACGCCAACACGACAGGCAGCTCCGCTACGGAAGACCACCGCTAGAGCTCCCATGCGACATCAAGAAGCTGGAGAAAATGTCTTGGATTTTCCGTTCCCAATCGAGGAGGTGATTGAACTCTTGGAAGCGTGGATCCAAGACGACGCCATCAGGCTACCTCCTATCAGGCGCCCACCAACCGAAGCGGAAATGGAGAACCCCAAATATTGCCGCTACCACAGATTTTTCCACCACCCGACCAGTGACTGCAATAAGCTAAAGCATATCTTCAAAGAAAAGATAGAAGCAGGGAAGCTTCGACTGGGAAATGAAAGAGTTCACACACATCCACTTCCAGTTAGGAGTTGCATGGCCTTTGGGGACTCTGTACACGAGGCTGTGCCATCCATGATGCTGCATGTGTGCGAAATCTCTATCTCTCTAAGACACAGCGTCAAGATATCTTCACAGACCTTAATCGTGTTGTATCGGGCAAGCGACTCTTTCCTACTGAAGAAACCACGCCAGAACCCCAAACTCTCTCGGGAAGCGGTACTGGAAAATACAACTGAGGACTGCTAACCAAGGTTTACCTGAGGGACGTCGAGCTCGACAACACGTTAATCAACGCGATTTCTAACTTCAACATCGTTACCATCAGAACTCTGAGAGCTGCGCGAGTTTCGAAGCAGGAGGCTACCCGTTCCCCAACCGTGGTCAAAAACTTGGAAGGGCAGGCGATGGACGCATATGGCTACATCAACCTTGAAATCAAGGTGGGAGACACTCTAACACATGGAAAATTTCACATCGTCAAAGAACTCTCAAATTACGACATGATTCTGGGGCGCATGGTTACACAACAACAAAGCGAAGTTAAGAGCATCCTCTCTCGCCGATGACTAGCATTCGAAAGAATTGACAACAAGCCGTCCAACTTTGAAGATTACATGTTGCCGTATCAACAACTTACCAATGTAACTCAATTGCCCGGAGAAAGCCCGTCGACGTTCATCCGAAGATTCCGAACACAAGTAAGTCTCGGTTAAACAACCCTTTCGCACCCCAAATCACATCTCCTCTTGGCTGTGCATGGGGACTCTGGTCCCGATTACCAACCCAGGCGTCATTAGTAGATGTGAATGGGATGTTGGGCCTTTCAAGTACTTTGTAAAAAAATTGAAAGCTGTCATAGCCAAACATGACGAGTTCAAAAATCAAGAGGTTGCGCAACGCTCCAACCCGTTTCAAATTGGAGATGTAGTAGGCAAGATGACCTCATTTCAAGTTGGGAACATAACAGTGAAGACGACCACTCGACCCGGTCCGCCTAAAGAAAAGGAAGATGAGCCATATCTGGTGGCAGATGTTATCTTGGGTGGTTACTGCAAGCTCATCAATACCGACAAGTTGGAAGGTGTCACGATTCACTCGCGATGGCTCAAACCCTTCAATACCTAAAACGCTGTGCTACCTTCACCTCCAGCGTTATCCTTCAGCATTTCTTTCAGCATTTTTCCTTTTCATGCAATGTTTGTAACTTCTATAAAATGATTGCACTGCTTGCATTCATGAGTATAATTTTCAATTTCAATTAAAGAACATCTTTCCTTGAAAAGTTTTCCCAAACCGTCTTAAAGGAAAAATACCAAGTAAACCTAAAACTCTCACAGAGTCATTATCCGTCGATTGAAAACCAGAGAAACCAAAAATACCTATTCAAAATACTGAAGAAGGAAATATGCAAGGAAGATGATCATCAGGCGGCAGAACAAATATCTTCTTCAAGAATATTCGGCTCCAAATCTCAGAAACAGTATGAGGGTTTTATTAATTCATTCAGAGATATGAAACCATAAAATCTGAATAACGGAATGTTACCTGACAAAACCCTAACTCCGCTATGAAAGCAAGAAAGTAAAAGCAAACTTTTGGAATATCAAAAGGGGCTACACGCTAAGAAGAAATAACAAAAGTGGAAAAAATTGGTCGCAATGCAAAGAGACGCCTGGATAAATAGCGCCTTCATCAGAGCTTCTTCAAGCACTTTCCCCAGCACGCTTTATGACAGCAAACGTTCCATCCAAACGCCGCCTCGGCAGCAAAAACTTCGGCGTTCCATCCAGAAGCTGCCTCAAGATCGGCCGACCACAGATCCCATCCGTGGTTACCACAAAGCAGCAGCTTCCACTTCCCGTCCGACGTTTGTTTCAACAAAGTCCCAAATAGATATTTCAGTAGTTTCTCCAATGGCTCCAAGATACATTGCCTCCATCTCCTCGTCCGCCTTGACGACATCCTCGCCGGTTGCGTCAACACCCCGACAACAGCCAAGCGTCCACCTGCAAGGCCGATTCGGTTTCAGAAAACCGTATCGACATCATCCTCATGAGCCTTTCCAGCTGCTTCTTGAGGATGTCCCGATTCGTCCGCATCAAAGTCAAGGATTATGATACCATCATGGACATGGTAATTAAACTGGTCCTCACCTAAAAGTTTCATGGACTTAGTCTTCCGCCGCTTCAACCGAGAGGCGAATCGTTCAGCCCTAGTACTGGGTTGTACAAAAGCTTCATTGCTCTGAGATCTCCCGACAAGCCGGGATTCTTCATCGTGCCTCCACCTTTCCTCCATGTCCACCGAAGCCAAGAGAGTCTGAACACACATCCGCACTCTGCATAAATGGTTAAGAGACATGCCTTATATGATCTCGTCAGCCTCACGGAACAGAGAATCAATTCTGTCTAATACCACCTCATGAGAAGAAAACTGGGTTTCGTCGGGTTCAGAATCTCTCTCCGAAGAGGTAAGATCATCACTGGAGATCCTATTATGTGCTGCAAAAAAAAAAATAACCACGTTTGTACCAGCAATCTACATGATGAGAAAGACAAAATGGAACTAGAGGAAGAAACACGATACAATACTGGGGGAAGATGGATGCGATTTTATGATGATCTCGTATGAGTGAAGGATTCAAGATCACCTCTTATATTCAGCGGAAAATCTTTTACCAGCCGTGAATTAAGGCTTCACACGCGTGATACCAAATTGGATTAGATATTTGTTTATACGGAACAATTAGGGTTTGGTGTCCGAGTCATTCTCGCGACTTAGCTGCGCCATCCTCCCATCCCAAGCACGCGTCCCAAGCCGCCATCATCTCCGCGCCTGCCAAGCCAAGCCATTCCCAAGCCAAGTCGCGGACAAGCCAAGTCGCGGCCAAGCCAAGCCGCGTCCAAGCCAGCTGCGCCATCCGTCACTTCAGCTAGCCGCCCATCCGCTACTTCAAGCTAGCAGTGCCAATGTCCCATGGTCAAAGTGGATCTATGCAAAATCCTCCAGCACAAAGATCACAGACTTCTCACGCCTTCCACTAAAGGTTAGTTGAATTTCCTTGGCGATCTCTTCACGTATTGCTCTCTCAGTTTTACTCTCGCCTGTCACCACCTCATGCTTACCCCGCAACAATGGCACTGTTACGTGCTAAGCAGGGGACTTAATGTTGATGGTGGTTTTTAGCTTATGGTTAAAATTATAAAACCTTGCATCAGTTGTGACGTCACTCTGCAAGGAAACGGTGCTGCGAGTACTAACCTCTCCACCGACACATTTATTGAGTCGCTCAATATACTTCTATCCATAACACTCTGTAAATTCTGGCACCTCGCCAATACTAGACTCACTGAGTACTTTCCTGTGCTATGTTCCCCAGCAGAACCCTTAAATCGGTATGGAATGACGGATTTATGTTCACTCGCAGCGGAGTAGCATGAACCTCCAAGTACCAAAGTTAAGGCCATTGCACGGAATACTCGCATGACGAAACGCACACCGCATTCTCGTAGATAAAGATTTTATGTGGCAAAGATACAAAATCCAGCCAATTATTGTGATGACTCACAAAAGAACTCATAAACCCGACTAGTTTGCAAAATTAGGGTTTCGCGCCTCGCGCAGTATACTAGACCTCGTTGGTCGAAACCGTGCTTAACCAAGCTAGGCAACCAAATCCGCCACAAGCGCACTAAAACTGCGGCCGCGCCCTAGAATTCCGGCCATCTTTCCATCGACCAATCAGGTCGCTTCAAATCCGCCACCGCGTGTTGGAAGTGTGGCCACGCCCTAGCATGCTGGCCCCACTTCCCGTCGACCAATCAGGTTGCTCCAAACCTGCCACGGCCTCAAAAGAGGTCGCTATACTAAGCTAGCTTCCGAAAACACTCTATGCAAACAAGATGCGGCCATGATCAATGGCCATCTTTTCTCCTGAGATGCAAATCTCAGCTGTCCAAATTCGCCACCAAACCGCAAGACTTGTGGAAACTTTTGGCCACAACACCAAATCCCTTGGTTTGTTCCGCCAAACCATAAATTGGCTACGATGGCAATTCTTTGGTCATCGTGCCAAAAAAAAAGCATGCGCAAGCCATGCCAGTCACGCTACCACGCCTCTGACCACCAACGAAAGGTAGCCACGATCAACGGCTACCCTTCCTCCTGAGATGCAGATCTCAGCCGTACAAGTTCGCCACCAAACTTGTGGCAACTTTTGGTCGCAATGCCAAATTCCATGGTTTATGCCAAAACCCTAATTTGGCCGCACCAAAGGCATGCGCAAGCCATGCCAACACCACGACCACGCCACTGGCTACCAACGGAAGGTAGCCATAATCAACGGCCACCCTTCCTCCCGAGATGCAAAATCTCGGTCGCCGAAGGCCGTCACTGAACCGGCAAGCCTCTCTATTTTAACTTTCCACACATAGCAACATGCTACATGTTTTCCAATGAAAACACTCTAGACATCAAAACATATCACAAACTGGGGGATGCTCATCAGGGTATTGGTCTGGCGGTTTACAGCATGCGGCGTGCAATACGCCCGTTACAAGAAAGTGTCATAAAGGTGAAGCGGTTAGTAATGGCAAGAAATAAGTGGTGAAACGCATCTTCATTATGGAAACATCAATTCCAAAGGGCACCCGTTACCACTTTTCCACCGCTCAACCGCTTTCGCTTCTTACGAGGTCAGTGTACGTTTTATTACGACTTGTATAAATATGTTTCACCTACTTCGACCAAAGGACAAGTTTTGGTCAGGAGAACAATACACATCCAGAAATCACCTGGTAGCTTTCCATTCAGCTTGACAGTTAAACTTTCGGATACAAGTTGCAAAACACCCACACTTCCAAAATCATCTATTTTGGCCTCAACACTTTCTTCGCTTCCCTCCCTAAGACCAACCCTTCTCCTTCACTTTGTGACCGAAGCAATCCTGGAACGGCCATTTCTTGGTTTAGGCCAGGATTGTACAAATTGATCTCTCGAATCAAAAGTACTCCCGTGCAGTATATTGTTTTGGGTTTAGATTCGTTTCTCATCCGCACTCACACGAAATTACCAAAATCAGCAAAAACGGTTTTCACCCACAAACAACGGTGTATCCATTGCAAAGGATATATGTGAGTCCAAATTGTTAATGCATCCTTTGCATTGGGTAAGACTATTCCTCAAAAGGATATCGTGATAAAAATTCTCATTTCGTTACCGCCCAAATACGATTTTAAGAAATATGCCATCGTTGAGGGAAATAACCTGTGAAACACTTTCTAATTACTCTTGTTGAAAGCTAAAGATCTTTGATCTTGAACTGAGTAAAAGAGAAAACTTCACATGTTTAGCAACTACATTCGCATCCGATGTAAAGTTTCTATATCACCGAATTGATTGACATAAAAGAGATGAGAATTGCTTTAATTCAACTCTTTCTACCTTTGTACAACGGTTAAAGAAAAACTCTTAGACTCGAGAAAAGAAAGTCTCGCAAAAAAATCTTCCTCTTCAATCATTGAAATGCATAAAAAGGTTCACAAAGACTATGATAAATGGAACTTGTTTCAAGTGCTACATAGGTGTTCATGATACCTCCGGATTTGTCCTAATAAGGAGGTTAGTGAGATAACCAAAGCGTGGATGGCAACTCTTGACTCTTTGTCTCGAGG
This sequence comes from Papaver armeniacum, assembly GCA_023531295.1. NCBI lineage: Eukaryota > Viridiplantae > Streptophyta > Magnoliopsida > Ranunculales > Papaveraceae > Papaver > Papaver armeniacum. The sequence continues at coordinate 7,741 of JAJJWW010016910.1, read as the reverse complement.
AAGAAGTTTGTGAAAGTTCTCTCACTTAGCTTTGCCGCTTATCACACTTGTCTCTCAACGGCCGATCATTCCATGATAAACAATCTAACTTCCTTAAAAGAAAATTGATCCTTCAACTAAAAGATCCGAACTCAATAAAGTATGTTTCAACTGCACAAGACATGCATGGAAAAGGATTTAAAATCGGAAGGTCACTTGAAAAATTAAGACAAGAAAATCGATATCTAATCGTGATAACAAGAAGATGAATCGTCTTTCTTCAAAAAACTCTGGAAACTAAATCGTCATATTACTCCACGAAACTTATCAAGTTCAAACTCTTCTTGTAAAGAGAAAATATGATAAAACACAAGGACACAATAAATCTTAAGTCTTCCTTATGTAAGCGGGATCATCCAAAAGACGAATTGCACAAAGGTTCTTAAAAAGTCTTCTTCTATTAATTTACCATATCAAGAAGAAAAGAAAAAAATCTCATAAGAAATCAACATATGTTGAAAAAGAGATATTCAGAACCATTCATAGTTTACAAAAATCAATAAAATGTATCATTCGGAACTTTGTGGAAAGGAAGATGTCGCCTATTGATCTTCCTCCCATTGATGGTGGTTTTTAGTTCGGGGGTTAAAATTGTGAGACCCCGTTATTTAATGTGTCGTCATTCTGCAAAGAAACAGAGCTATTTAAAAGTGATTACATATGTATTGAGCAATTCGGTATATTTATATATAAAATTTATTCAGAATGGTGTTGTTGATGGTGGTTTTTAGTTCAAGGATAAAATTGTAAAACCATGCGTATAATATGTTGTCTATCTACAAAGAGACAGAGCCATGTAAAAGTGATGACTGTCTAACCTTGTCACTTGCGCGTTTATTGAGCAATTCAATATGTTTGCATGAAATTTATCCAGAATGGTGCATGTAGTAACAATCCGGATTCGGTAAATTTCCACACCCTACCCGTAGAATATTATTCATTAACATAGACTTCATGAATACTTTCTCGTGGTTGTGTTCTACTGGCGAACCCTTAATATTGATATGACAAGACAATTAGTGTTCACTCATGAGCCGAGTAACATAAATTTCCCGAAGTATCAAGTTGAGGTTTGCATAAAAAGCACTCGACCGAGAAAGCATGTTGCTCTCCTCGGCAATAAACAACTCAGACAACACACATAATCCAATCATTTGTGACAATTCACAAGATTCAATATCAACCTAATTAATTTGCAATAAATTAGGTTTTGCATGCGCCCGATTGTTGATGATGGTTTTTAGCTTATGGTTAAAATCGTAAAACTATGCACATGGCATGACATCACCATGACCTCTAGCATTTATTGACCATTAACACATTTATCGAATCAACTAAAGATGCTTACATAAGAATTACTGGATACCTTTTTCTTTATGTATCATGTTCCACGGCGAGAACCCCTAACATTGATTGACATCACCTATACAAAACCCTAAAACTCTTATGCTACCGCGCCAAGGCATGCTACCATGCTAGCGCCCTCGTGTCTAAAGAAGACAGCGCCAAGGCATGCCGGCCATGCGGCTGCACTCTCTACAATGTGACACCACCAGCGCCAAGGCATGCCAGCCATGCTAGCCTCACCATGTGCCAAGCATGCCCAGCCAATCGCCCCACATGCCAGTGCCACACCTTGCCTTGGCCCTATCATCCATGCCTACGCATGCCAACTTAGTCGCGCCACCATCTTGGCCTTCCCCTACTCTCTGCCTAAAACGGGCGCGGCTTCGTCCCCTTCAATCCAGGATCAAATCCTAGCCCTCCAAGAGTTACCGGACAACGCATGGCCAACCTTTGGGTCAAACCCTAGTTTGCCCACGCCAAACCGCTCCAAGGCATGCCATGCTAACCTTGCCGTGCCACCCTGCTGGCCTTCCTATGCGCCACTAAAACGAAGGCGTGCACAATCAATGACTACCCTTCCACCTTAGATGCAAATCTTGGCAGCTCCAAGGCCGCCCGGCCAACGCATGGTAACCTTTGAGCCCGGCCGAAACCTAGTTTGGACATGCCAAACCGCGCAAAAGGCATGCCATGCCAACTTCACACAAACCCACGCTGGCCTTCCCTGTCGGCCACTAAAACGGCTATGCGTCACAATCAACGGCCACCCTTCCACCTTAGATGCAAATCTTAGCTGTCCAAGGTCGCCACCAACGCATGGTAACCTTTTGGGTTTAAACCCTAATTTAGCCATTTGCCAACCGCGCCAAGGCATGCCATGCCAACCTTGCTGCCACCACGCCTCTACCTTCCTATGCGGCCACTAAAACGAGCGTGCAACAATCAACGGCCACCCTTCCACCTTAGATGTAAATCTTAGCCGCCCAAAGTCTCCATCCAACGCATGGTAACGTTTGTCCCAATGACAAAACCCCTAATTTTGGCCGCGCCTAAACTATGTCTCCTCGGGCCGCAACATCCCTCTTGAATTCTTCCCAGTTTCTTGTCGGGCTGTTTCACCTCCCGAACGAGTTCAAAACCTAAATATCCTCGCCTATGGAGATAGGAATTTTTTTCCGATCAATTTGAGGGGGGACCGTCAAAATCCGAGTCCGTATTTAGATTTCTACAGCGATTCTAGTAAAGGCGCTAATTGGGGTTTCTAAAACGAAGGCGTGCGGCCATCAACGATCGGCCTTCAATCTCAGAGCAAATCCTGGCCGTCCAAGGTTACAGACAACACATGGTAACCTTAACTCCAAAATCCTAGTTTCTTCTGGCTACTGCCACCACGCCAAGGCATGCCATGCCCACGGCATGCCAACCTAGTCGCGCCACCATAGCCGCCTTCCTATGCGGCTACTAAAACGTATATATGGGATATAATCAGACGCCACTCCCTTCAACTTCGTGATCGATCCGATCCATCCAATGTTACCGATAACGATGGTAACCTTTGGCCCGAACTTAGTTTGGTCAGCGCCTAAAACTGCGTGCTAAGGCATGCCATGCTAATGGCATGCCAACTTAGTCGCGCCACCATGTCAGTTCTTCCTATGCGGCTACTAAAACGGCTATATGCATAATAACCATTACCCTTCAATCCTGTGGATCGATCTCTAGCTATCCAAGGTTACTGTGACAACGCATGGTGAACTTGGTTCGAAATCTTAGTTGCATGCGCCTAAACTGCTGGCCAATGGCATGCCAACTTACTTACATCACCATGTCGCCTTCCAGTGTAAGATGAAACCAGCGGCGATAATCAATCTGCCGGTTCAACGAATCCTGTGATTGAATCCTAGTCATCCAAGTGTTACTGACAACGCTGGTAAACCTTCGCCCGAAACCCTAGTTTGGCAAGCCAAACCGCCAAGGCATGCCATGCCAACAGAAGTGCCAACCTAGCTGCCGCCACCATGCCGCCTTCCTACGTGGGGTTACTAAAATGAAGGCGTTACATAATCAACTATGCCGCTCTTCAATCCCAGATCGAATCCTAGCCATCCAAGGTTACTAGATAACGCATGGTAACCTTTGGCCCAACCTAAGTTCGTCACGAATCAAGGCCAAGGTACAGTTATGACCATTTATTATTGCCAACCTAAACATGTTAAATTACGCCGACCTTCCCTACACGCTATCAAAACGGCGCAACCATCAACGATTACCTTCCGCTTAAGATGCAAAATCTCACCGCCGAAAGGTCACAGCGCCAGCAAGTCTCCCAAGCTCGACTCTGCTGTGCAACAACCATGTTACATGTTTTCACGAAAATTGACATCAAATCACAAACTGTATCTTTCAGTTTGGTTCATATTATGTTGTCATGATACCTCCCATTTATCACACCCATTATTCCATTCCTTAATGAGACCAGAAAGTATCGTTTACTCCGACTTGCATAAATAGGTTCACTTATTTCCCACCTAAAAACAAGTTCGGCCAAGGATCGATAACACTCAAAAACATTTGGCTAAGCTCTCCCTTCTCGTTAGCTTCCCCATTTTCCTCGATAGCAAGCGGAAACCACTACCTTCCGTAATCAACCCCGGGTCTCAACACTTTCGCCTCCCAAAACCAAACTCCATTCTCCTCCTCAGACCGAAGCAAGTCTGAACAACCATTTCCTGTTGAGTCGCATTTGCATGCATTGATCTCAATCTTAAAGTACTCCTGCAAGACATCGTTTAGTCTAATTGCTTTCTCACCACACACCCTAAATTACTAAAAATCGCGTAAAACTATTTTCACCTCCTCAAATAATAGTGCGATATCGTACCTTCATCAAGCCGAAACTAAACCCCAGGCGAACTAGGCAATCGATCCGCCATGGATTAGTAGGTGCAAAGTCCTACCCAAAATCGTAAACAAAGAAGCAAAGAGGATCCACTGAAAATAGGGAGGAAGAACAAAGGAGGTGTGGCCGTGCCATAGGCTGCCCGGCGCCACCTCCGCAGATGGCAACGCCCATGCCGCTTGTCAGTCCTCCTTTTTCCACTAACTAATCAGTCGCTCTAAATTTACACGCACACGATGCTGACTGCCCATACTTTGTCGGTCTCTTCCTATCGCCAATCAAAGTCGCTTAAATGTGCCACACGCATCTAGAGTAAAGGCTAAGCCCTATGTTTGGCTGAAATGGGACCCTTTTCTATTGACCAATCAAAGCCGCCAACTCGCCACACATTAAAAGGCCAAACTCTACCAAACGTGCCATGCCGGGCGCCACCATGCGACCAGATGCCAAAATCGCGCTACGCCGGGCCAACATGTTCATCGGCATGCCAAACGCTGGCGTCAGCGCTAACGATTAATCGGCATTACCATGCTACCGCCATTAAAAGAACATGCCGATGTGCCACAAAGAAGATAACTACGTGCTAACCCACTTTGTCTTCATGGCTAACGCCATAACAGAGCCTCACTGCAGGGCATCCATACAAACACGCTTGGCGTTCGGAAAAGCGGCGCAAGGTCGAACCCACCGCGGTCGCGGGCCCCGCCATTATTGCATGGCACTGCCATTAACACGTCGATTTGCGGCATTCGAGAAACAGAACTCAAAACGCTAAGCGTTACGGCCTTCTCATGAGGGATACACTTCCCGCATGCCATGGTCAATTCCTCAACATTATGCGGTTCCCGGCCATACCTTCTTGACGCGACTCATGCAGCACTCATCTCGGCGTACAAAGAATGCGCCTCGATGTCCGCCAGCTACATGCTACACATCAACTGAATTAGGTCTCGGCATGCCAAATCCCTAATCTGAGGTCTGACGATTTACGCCAATCATACCAAGCTGGCCTTGCTAAGGGCATTAGGCTTGATCCGCAATCGAGCTACGATGGCCATGAAATATTTGAACTAACAACATTGAATAGCACGCATATCGCGTTAACACTAAACCGCTGCGCCATGTTACCATGCCATCGGAGCATGTAGCAGATCATGCCATTACGCCCACTCAGCATGCGCCAGAACTGACGATTAGCACAGTTGCCACCGGCGCCACCATGCCATCACCAGTGCTAACGAATATGTCCATAATCACCCATCACCTTCATACTCATGAATCATAACATAGCCAAAGCCTGCGCCGACGGACCGGACGGGCTTTACTGGCAAAGTCCTTAGGCGACCAACCAAGACCAACCTAATAAAAGCTCACATCGCCATTCTCTCGACTTCTTACGATGCTGCATGGCTGTCCTGGCCACCTGAAAGTTGGCGTACAACCAATCGGGACATACCAGGTCTTCTGCATACAAGACCCACTCTAAGAACTCACAGTACACTTTTCCATGAAAATACTCAAGACATCAAAGATGTCACAAACTAGTGGGATGCCTCACTCGTACTGGATCTCAAGTAGCTTACAACAAAGTAGCGTGGCAACACGCCACGATAAGAAAGTGCTCAGGAAAGCGGAGTCAGTGGGTGTAACCAACCCGCTTCCTCCATACCGGGACGTGGTTTCTAGCATCTACACATTACCTCCACTTCCATCACCTCGAATACTCCACTTCCTACGTAGATGAGGGTGCTGCCTCAATTACGACCAGTATAAATAGGTTTCCCACTCTATTTCACCAAAGGGTAATGAGCTTGGTTGGGTCACAATAAATACAAGTATCCGTGAAAACACTCACAAAGAACCTGGAGCAGCTTACATTCCGCAAGCCAGCCTCCACATTCGACGATGCGGCCACAAACAACCACACCTTCGGGAATAGAACACCATACTGTCTCCGGTCTCAACACCCCTTCTGCCTTCCCTCCCGAAGACTCAACCTCTATTCCTTCACTTTGTGACCGGAGCAAGACTAGAATGGCCATCTGCCTGATCCAGATCAGACAGGCATTGATCTCTCGACTCATGTGCTCCCCTTGGCAAAGGCATTTGTTTAGTGTCTGAATTCTTTTCTCAAGAATACACCCAAATTTACCAAAACCACTAGAACAGCTTTTACCCAAAGGTGTGTGTATAGCAAACAATCCCAAATATTCTATAAATTTTATCTTCCACCGCATTATTAACTCAATGCATGGGCCCGTCGAGTATTTATTTATGCCATGCTCCTGCCCGAACTCTTTGAGGTCGCGAGGACATGATTACCACGTTCGCCGCAGCCGAAAAGTAGCATGAATTTCCCTGGCGTGTCGGGATTGGTGATATGCATGTGGGGCACTCGACTAGAGGCACACAAAGTTAGTACTTCTCCGAAACATAATTAGTGATTTTGAAGTGGATCCATATGCAACCACTGGGGAATTGATTGGATTTTGAAGTCACCACAAAATTAATCTTTCTAACTCTAACCCTATTGACTGAGCAAAAATTAGGTCTCTTTTTGCGGGCTCAGACAACATCTCTTCGAACTCCCATCGGTCGTAAACTTCAAACTCTGGCATAACGAGGAAATTGATCCATCATGGAGCTAGTAGAGAGCAAGATCCTATTAAAAATTGGAAAACAAGGAATAAAGAGAAATCAAGTGCAAAGTTAAAGGGCAACGGAAGTGAGGCTTGAAAGCGCTGACCACTTGGCTCATCAAGCCGAATTCTGGCTGTCTTGGGCAAAGCGCGGCCCATGGCCGACCGCGCCACGCCTTATACGCCGCTCACGCTCTTCTTTCCCATCGGCTCAACCAAATCGCCCAAGTGTCTCCCGCCTACACTCTTAAATAAATTTAGAAGTCGGGCCGGTCGGCTGGCACTCCAATTCCTCAGGAATCGAATATAGGTTGCCCATGTCGGGCCTTAAACGATCACGACTCAATCGCATTACTTCAAATACGCCAAAGAATGCCACAAACCGATCATCCAAAGTGCGCCTAGCCGCGCGCTTTAAAAGCCTCGAATCAATCAACGGCAAGCCGCACCATCGCCGCAGAATCATCTCCAGCCGACCAACTCTGGCTGTAGCCAAATCGACTCGTCCAGATTTAATTCCGCGACCAATGAAGGTGCCATCGTGCTCACCGTCTGCCACTTCTTTCCATGAGAGCCGATCGACCTACCTCCTGGCCAATGGGCGCCTCACGCTGTCAGATGGCCGGCCGCGCTCCTTTTAAGACATTGGGTCTGCATGGGCCAACCAAGGCGGCCTATACTAACGTACGCCTATGAGCATCCATTATTTCGAAAGTTGCTTGCTTAAAGAAGCTGATGCTTTATATGCATCGATTACAGTTTATATCTCAATAATATTGATTCTCTAAGAATAACTTATTTATTTTAACTCAAGAAC